>VDFB02004996.1:0-59292 GCA_007258455.2 Sequoia sempervirens
TCTGTTAGATTGTATAATACAAGTATTTCTCTAATATTTATATATTTATAATATTAGTGAGTTCTATTATTATTATTTTTTAAAGTGATTGAATTTGTTTGAATATAAAGGATTTATATTGATCTTGTGCTACAATGTTAATAAATGCTTTTCTTTAAAAGTATTAGAAATATATATATTTAAATTTATAGATTGTATATCACATGAATTTTTAGTTCAAGAGGTTTGGTAAATTGTAGTTATTTGATGTCTATATAATGTAATGTTGTAGATGTATATCTTCATTTCTTTACAAGTTAGGGAAAAGAAAATAGCATTATTAAGTACGTTTTACTCTAATTTTATTGTTTAGTTATGATAATTTTATTTAAGGGGTATAGCTTTACACCGTTTGTTGTTGACAAAAGTAATGTCCTTGAGGTTTTGGCCTAACTCTAGTGAAAGAAGTAAATTTTTTAGGGTTTGAATTTTACGTTTGGTGGGTGCCCCTAGACTTGTATGTTGAATCATGTTATAGAGAGAGTGGCTTGCGGTAGGGTCTGAAATCCTGAAGAGATTCTCTGGGTAACCTATCGTAGGTGTGTAATTCAGTGATAACTTAATTAATGTATTAGGGGTTGGGTAGTTGTAGATAATGTTTTCCTTGCCTACTTTCTTTACGCTTGTTTAGTTTGAGAAAAGGAGAAGGCCTGGAATGGCAAGTCGCCATCTTGTCCTCTTGAAAGATGAAACGACTCCACATTAGTCTGCATAGGGGCTGGGAATCGGTAGAGACTACTAGGGTAACTCTTGGTGAGGGCCGGTAGTCTAGGAAGATTCATAGGGTAACCTATCCCAACAATGTGATGACACTCTTAGACTATACGATGATGGTGTTCCTTGTGTTCAGTTTTATATTTTGATGTGATTTATTACTTGAATTGTATATGTTTGAATTTGTAATCGTAATGTCATTTTGTGAATGTGTAAACCACGTAAACATAAAGTTTTGTCTTCTTTGTTTGTGGACTTGTCAATTATCTCCTAGCACAGAGGGAGTGGACCTTCAGGTTTGACGTGGTCGGGAGGAAACCGTGCTCTATCTTCCTTGGATATTCTTGTAGATGATCCTAAGTTTGTACATGGTTCCAGTTACCTCTTGGATCATGATTGTGGATGAAAATCATGTTCGTGGATATGGATGTCATTTGTGTTGTGATCACTTTCTACTTTGTAAACTCACCTCTTTTATAAGAGTGTACTCATTGTACCATCTTATTGTTGAATTGAAATTTGTTGAAATCTCTCATTTTGTAATCTATTCAGTTGGATATTTGATTATATTAAGTTATGTAAACAAGAACATTCGTGACATTAGTTTTGTACTTGAATTATGATAATGTGTTGAGTTTATTTAATGTTTTTTTGTAACACTGTCTTGGAAACTTTATAGCAATTATGTAATTAATTAACTTTCAAAAAAAAATTATTCGGTTAACTTTATTCTTTAAACTTTGTTATAACAGTAACCAAGGTGGGGTGTTACAAGGGTTATGCATCTTTTCTTTTATAAAGAAAATCATATCATGTAATTTTCAATTCTCAAATAATAATTATTTGCACATCTTGCAAATCTCTCCTTTTTATGTTTTTCTCTTTTGTGGAAGGATGTTCTAGTTTGCAAATCTGGTCATGGTTTCTAACATGGTATCAGAGCCTTGATTTGAAGCCCCTTCTCAAATTTTTGAGTAAATCATTATAGGGTTCATTCAGGATTCCTCGAGGGTATCATACCTTGAGTTCATCTATGAGGCATTTTTGATCTGATCATGCTTCACCATTGGATTTAGAGAGCTAGAAAAAGTTAGAATTGACTTTTGTTTTATAGATTTTGGCCATCATTTGCTAGTTCTATAGGTAGCCAAATTTTTGGAGCAGTTTGAGCACAAACAGAGGTCACCATTGCGTTCGCAGTGGCCAAAAACCCTAAGATTACCTTTCATTTTGTCAATTTCAGAGAAAGTTATTTTTGAGGAAATTTTTTTTACCAAGGAGGCTGTACGGCCTCCCCAACTCACTTCTCGAGGCATGAAAATTAAAAAAAATTGAAAAAAAGAGGTTCTCATTTTTTGCGCTGATGCTCACAGAGTTAAAAGGGCTACCACTGGGTGACCACTGATCTACCACCATCGCCAATGGCGCCAGCCCAAATGCCACCAACTCTTTAGCCCCTGCAGGCTCCTTTAAACTTTGTCAGTGGTAATATGTATGATCAGGAGCAGAGCCTAGCCCCCGACATTTTCCTCAGCACAGAGAATCTTTGGAGATTCTTCAGTATATTTTGTCGACAATGATCTTCTTAGGTGACCGAAATCTTGAAGATTCCTCAGGAATATTCGAGCAAAGTAGCTATTTGCAAATGACCGTCAATTTTTTGGCAGGGGGGGCAATTTTTCGTAGTGAAGTGCTAACGTCAGCATGACATCACCTAGCCGTACAACCCTCTTTGCCCCTCCTAGCCCTGATTTTTCCTAAAGGAGCAGTATTTTTCTTTTGGCCATAACTTGGGCATATGGTATCGAAATTAGGCAAACAAGATATTGCTAGAAAGATGGTTCCGAGCACTTTCTATTGGTGTTGTTTATTTTTCAATATCTTTTTGTTTACCTAAATCTATTGATTTTTGAATTCAAATATTCATTTTGGGCTTCTGAGCTCATAACTTTTTGCCACGATCTCTGATTTTCATCTTCTTTGTGGCATTGGAAAGGTATTGAGGAGCTCTATCCTGCTATCCATTCTCCCTTTTTTTTTATCTTTCCCTAGTTTATTGTTATTCAATATTTGTCCCAATGGGTTTTTTGGAGATTACTTGGATGTTTTGGCAGGTGGAAAGGTGAAACTTGAATATTTTCACTTAATTTCAGTACCACTTCATGTTATTTTATGTTTATGCATGCATTAGAATTCTCTCCTTTTATAATCATTAGGTTATTCCAGCAAATGAACTAAGATAAAGTTCCATCTGGGGGGTTTCCTGCATAATAAATCTGATTAGAGTGTAGTTTGCACTTTGATCTCCATATCCATTTTGATTTGTTGGCAGCTCGTATGGGTTATTTGGTTTCCTAGTTTCTTTTGGCCACATTTTTGCTATAGCTTAACACATATTGGATTCATTAGTTCACACTTCAGTTGAGAAATTATGTTTCTTGATCCTCATTGGTTCAAATTCTTCTTAGTTTGAGGGCCATGTTTTTATGGTTACTGTTCCAGAGTATTCATGGTACTCCTTCCCATGGAAGAGTTTTAGTCATAGTTTGGCATCAGCATCGAGATACATGGCTTACATATTTTGTCATCATTTCATCTACTGTTGCTTCATGGATTCCAGGGTTGTTCCAGTTTGTGAGTTTTCCAGTGTTTCGTGGCATCGGGTATGCTGTCACATTATCATGATTCTGGTTTTGGTTTCAGTTGTAGACAAAAGTATCTTTCCTTGCTTGTCAAACTGTGGTTCTAGTGTTACTCTACAGTTTTCTTCTAGTACTTCTTTGTAGTAGTCATCTCATTGTAGGGGGATTTTTTCCCACTGGGTTTTCCTTCTCTACCTTATTGCATTTGTACTTGGGTACCTGATCAAGCCTTGTTGTTGGGAGCCATTCATGCTTTCTTGCATTCATCTTAGTTTTAGGTGCATGCTTTGTTAGTCTCCCTAAGTTGCACTTATGTGAGGGTGTTGGTGTAATTAATATTTAATTACACTTTACATAAGTTTACTTAGGTAATTATTTAATTCCTAGGTTAATTAGTTGTCATCCTTATCTTGTTGAGCTATCTTGTTTCTCAAGATAAGATTAGGGTTATGCATATTTTCTTTTATAAAGAAAATCATATCTTGTAATTTTCAATTCTCGAATAATAATTATTTGCACATCTTCTTGAAAATCTCTACTTTTTTCTATTTTTCTCTTTTGTGGAAGGATATTCTAGTTTGCAAATCTCATCTTGGTTTCTAACAAGTATGTGTTGGTCATCCTCGAACACTTGAAAATTCTAAACATTATCAGGTACTACTAGAATTGAAACTAGCTCAACTAAAAATATTTTCAATTTGGAGTCTTGCATAGGCTCCAAAGCACTAGCTGTAACTGCCAAAGCATTTGTAATCTGATTTTGCTCCCTAGGAATCATAGTAATTCCAAAAGCATCAAAATCCTTGATCAGATTCCAAACCCTATTTCTATAAGCAACCAATATTTTATTATGGCAAGTAAATTGGTTGCAAACCTATTTGATAATGACTTCAGAGTCCCCCATCACCATAAGAGATGTGACCTTCTTCTAGTGATCAAACATTAAGCCCCTCACAAGTGCTTCATACTCTACCATGTTGTTTGTACAACCAAACTGTAGCCTATAGGTAGCAAAGTAAGTCTTCCCTTTTGGATTGGTTAATTCCACCCCTGCTCCACTTCCTGATTTGGACTTAGAGCCATCAAATTTTAGACTCCATAATTTATTTGGGGTTGGGGTCTCTTTCTTTTTCTAGTCTATAGTATTTTTCTTGGAAGAAGTATATGATGGCTCGAACTGGTGTTGATCATCAGTATTTCAAAGTGACTAGGGGCATAGTTCACCCAAAGATTCCCCTGGATTGAAATTTTTTTTAGTGAGTGATTCCTACACCTCCTCTTGAGTCAGGTCATGATTTAGTACCTTTTTCACCGATCCCCTGGGCATTGGAAGTGTTTCTAGGATAAGTGCAATTAGCAAAGACTGAGATTCCTCAGCCCCTAGTTGTAATTTAGAACAAAGAACCTGAGTCTACTTAGGTTGAGAAGATGATTCCTTCTGAGTAGAGTAGGATCTTGTAAGGATGGTTGCATCCTTTGCTTGAAAATGAAACTCATTAATAGCGGCCTAGAGTTGACACTCTCTAGTTTCTTTTACTAAGGAGACATGTTTCAAGACATCTACATAGGATTTTCAAGTTAACTCGGAATGATTTTGGTAATGAACCCTACACCAGTTAGGAAGTAGGAGACTGCACATATCAACCTCCTCTACTAGTACCATCATATCCTTTTGTAATTTCATTATTAGGACTTGCTGATTAACAGTAATCATTGGGTCATTTTGCTTCAAGAGGGGCGAGTCATTAGAATGTACTAAAAAAGTCATGACCTCCTCCTGCTTATAAACTCCTATCTCAGTTTCAAAATAGGCTACTTCATTAGGGGAGTCATACATAGTAATCATATGTTTGAGCCTGGGCTCACATTCAATTATGATCTAGCTTGCTATCTCTTTCCAGGGCAGCCACATGTGTGAGAAATCCAAAGACACATATCCACCTAGACTATTCATTAGCTTTTTGCTTAAGAGCATCCCATAGGTTTCTGGGATATATGTGACTTGGATATCCACATAAGTTTGGATCCTTGGATCAAATCCAATCTGTACATGGATATTTTTTAGCTCTCCTACCACATTAACTTATGATTTGTCTAACTAGATAACCTTTCTATTTGTCTGGAGTGGGCTTAGACCTAACTTCCTACAAATGGAAAATGGCATGACATTCCCCCACACCCTAGAATTGAGTAGATAGTTATGTAAATTCTTTCCAAACATTCTCAAAATTAGCAAGAAAGGTGGAGTACCACTCTTACCTTTATAGAGAGTTTCATTCATCTCATTGGAAAGAGTCGCCTTTTCTCTTCCTTATGACCTGTTTGCTTCCACCAAGGCTTTCAATAGGATTTCCTTTTGTGTCGGTCGCCATTTCAAAATATCAAAGAAAGACATTGAAGTCTTCTACCTTTTCATTTCTATAATGAAATCAAATTCTAAAAAATTCCTAACCTAATATTTAGGAATTGAAGATGAATTACCTTTTTCCTAAGAATCTGATGGTCCCTTTGGTGGTGGTGGATTATTATCAACATCTTGATTTGTCAGGACAATATTATTAGGAGGGGCAGATATCGTGAATGGGCCTCTATTTTGATTTCTAAGGAAGTGGACTCCCTTGGTTTGGAAGGCTTGGGAATCATACACATATTCTACTACTTCATTTTCTTCATGGTTGGGAAATGGAAGCTCTTCCTCAAAGATATCATATGCCAGGACAGTATCTGTTGATCCAACAGATTTGTTGGATGCACCCTAGAATGGAGCATCAACTTGAGCTATCTTAACCATTTTTTCCATCTCTGGGAAATTTACCTCAGAATGAACCGATGTATCATGTAATCTACACCAATTAGTCATAAGGTGGAGGTCTACCACATTGGAAGTGTGTGGCCTTTCATCTCCCATTTGATAATTGTGAGACTTCTCCATTATTGGGTCCAGTATTCCATGGCCTATTGTTGTTAGGCCTTTGACTATATCGTCTATTCTAAATTTGATAGTTTTGATTAGAGGAGTTTTGGTTCTAGAAATTCCTATTGATGTTCTAGTTGGAATTGTAATTTTGATTGGGATTCTGGTTTGGATAGCCACCCTAATTAGAATATCCCCCTGACTCTGAAAACCTTGGTTCTGGTTGTGAGGGGGATTGTGTCTAAGTTGAGCCATGTCATTAGACATCTAAGATACTGTCTTTTTTAGAGTCTCCATCTCATTGGTCAGTTGGAGAGTCTTTTCATTTTCTACATTCTTCACAAGAAAAGATTGATTAACTAAACTTCACCCTCTAGCTTGATTTTGGTAGTTTTGATTTTGTTGAGAGGAATCCTAGGGACCATTATTAAAAAAGGGCATGGGAGGTGAAGCTTGGAATTCATAGATGGGTCCGTATAGGGAATAGGATATCCCTAGAACCATATTGAACAAACGGGGTTGATTGGACATTGGGTATCCTAAAGGAGGGAGAACTCATCCTAGACTCTCGGATTGCAAATTGATCTGTTGTTACAATTGAATGGCAAGATGATATACCTTAGCCAAAGAATTAGTTACGTTAGCATTATAGGTCCTTTTTAAGAACAAGCCAATCAAAGGGTCCACAACCCTTAAGTATGCCAAGATGGCAATGTTCTCAGCCACCAAGTAAGGATTTTGCGACCTTCGATACTTTCTCTAGAACCTAGTGTTGAATAGAGGGAGTGGTTCATGATATTCCTTTCTTATGGTGGAAAACTGGTCATAAAGGATAGCAAGGTCTATGTAAACCTTGAATTGATTGATAAAATCATTTTCCAAATCCATCCAACCTTGAAGTAATCCTTGGGGTAAGTTCAGGTAACAATTCTATTCCATGTCTCCCAATGAATAGGGGAATAGTCTGCACACGTCTTGATGAGCCAGCTAACCATAGGTACAAGCATCCTTAAATGCCTATATATGTTCCTCAACACTTCTTGACTCCCCATGCATGTACTTAGGGCAAAACCTCTCTAGGTTCTTTGGGAGATCATGTATACCTGTAGGGATAGTCCCCAATAGTGAAGGATTATTAACGAAGTAAGCCATTGGTGGTGGTGGTGGTGGTGGTGGGGGTTGAACTAGCTGTTGGATGGGCTGAACCAACTATAATCACACTTGAGATGGATTCGGTGGTGGATTGAAAGTTATCCACTGGGGTATTGGTGAAAATCCCGCTGGAGTGAGTGGAGATAAAAAGGGTGGTATGATGGTTGCCCCAATCTTGTGAATCTTGCGTCTTGTTGGGGTCTTCAGTTCTATGAAAGGTGGTGGGTTGTCAATTGATTGAAAAACTCTATGGGGCCTCTTTGGTGAGGAAAACCCAAAATTATCTAGTTTTCTCTTTTTCCCTCCTAGCACTAGATCTGTTAATGGTCAGAATACCACAACATGTAAATAGAATATTGCTATTTTGTTTCTCCTGAAAGAGAAAGATAACACATGGATACCTAACTCCCAAGGTCCTATTAATCGGTTCATGACTGTGCCGATTTCACTCAATGGTTGATGTAACTATAATGTTCTAGGGGCCTATTGGTGTTGAGCTTCTAGATTTTTCTAAGATCAAACATATATTCAAACCTACTTTAACCAGTGGTTTTAAAGAAATAGAAAAAGATAGATCAAATATTTGGAACTAAAGAGAATGTTAATTCACCTAAGTAATCAGACTTGTTGCCTTCCAAGGAATTCTTAAACTAAAACTTCAAAATAAAATCAACTTGCAATTAACACAGTTTCATTCATTCACAGTGCAAACTTTAACAACAAATTGTAAATCATCATTTAAACAAAACATAAGATAACATTTCATTCCTTGAAAGCCTTCCAAATCAAATAATTAATCCAAGATAAATACCATTCTAGAGCATAAAATGAAGTAGATTTAAATCTGGCTACTTCTACTATTTCTAAAATAGATAAACAACATTTAAAAATATGGCAAAATCACTAGTGTACAGAAAACCCATGTCTTCAAATCATCTCCATCTACAATAAGAAAACTTGAAAGATACATCACTACCTTCTATTCTCGAGTTTCTCTACCTTCTAACCCTAACTTGCTAACCCTAACTAGAAGAAGAAGATCCAGAAGAAGATAAAAGATCATATCTAAAAAGCTAACTCTTTCTCAAATTAAAAGTCCCAATCCTTTAAAAAGAGGTGAAAAATACCATATATACATGTGCCCTCAAAAAATCAGCCCCATTTTAGGGTTTACAATATATGTTAGTTTGCAGCAAAGTCGGCCCTAGAAGAGTTTCAATAAAGTCAATGAGGCATTAAATGTGCATACCCTATTCATGTAGGTGAAATATTGCTCCCAAGCATGGCCTTAAGATCTTTTAAAATCGATGGTCGCAATATGAAATGATTAAATTAGGAACGAGATCATAAACCTTTGCAGACCTCTATATTCATGCATTGCAACTGTTAAAAGGTTATGGGTAAAATCAATGAGATTCACTAACTCTTTACACCTTACTTTGTTCAAATACTGTTACTGCGTAAGGAATCAACAAATCTTAATTATGGATAATATCAACTTCATAATGTAAAATTAAAGTATTCTACGACAAACAGGTCAGCACATTAAACATGATTTACATAACCAAGAATCTTCATCTTCAGATTAAACAAAGCCGTCGAGGTTGGCTTACTTGAAAAATTATAACAAGGGTGGCACCATAATAGTGAGGTGTTTCCAAAAGAATCAGGGAGGTTAAATGAATCTTTACGCCCTACCATGATCAAATGATGTTGCAGGAATAGATTATGTAAAATATCAAGGTGATTATTTAAATCTATAATCCCTACCATCCTTAAGTGTTGCCACTGTGACAAGTAGTAGATGAAATCAAGAGGTTATTTAAACTCCCATTCCCTGCATTGTCTAAATGATGCAGCAATGGAAATTTGCTAAAAAGAATCAAAAGGGATAAAATGCAATCCAAACCAAATAAGATACACATTCATGAAATAGTAATTTTTGTAGTTAATACATTGACTTCCCTAGAAGAAAATAATCACAAAACTACCACATAAAATTGATGGTATAACAAGGGCGATTCATTAAGCAAACATGGGTATAAAGAATTTCCAAAAGAAATAATGAATAGTGCCAGGGATCATGAGTAGATTGTCTCAAGCAACATTGTCAATAGCTTATGGCTCAAACAACATAGCATGCCAGAATGGAAATCTTACTGTATATATATATAAATCCTATGCAGCCTCTAACCATTAAGATGAGAGAAATGTTAAATGAAGACAATTTGAAAATCCCAGATGCTTGCTTGAAAACAGATCCATGCGAATCTCATCTAATTCCAAAGATTCATACTGTATACTACGTTTTTTTTTTTTTTTAAATTCAAAAATTCATGTTTTTAATCATTTCTCTGTTGCATGCACAGGTTCAAGAAGATGAAATGAATTCTACAGACAAACAATAATTTTCTTGAAACAATCAGCATTCAAACGAAAAGATTTTGTCTGCTTCAGAATAAATTTCAAATAATAAAAGAAAAGAACCTATGTTTCCTGTTTAATTTACACTCAAACATATGAAGAACTTGGAAGACCACATCCAAAACTTTTCTTAATCAAGAAAACTATCCTCCAGCTTTTCTAGAAGACTCCCGTATAACTCCCTTCCAAGCAAAATTTCCTCCAAATTACTGTCGTGAAGGCTCTTCTAGAAAATCACAGTGAATCCCCCATTTTTTTGCAACCCTAAAGGCTAATTAATACAATTTACTCCCCAAGTTACAACTTATCTATTTGTAATCATGCATTCTATAATCGCTCATGCAATTATAAATATCTAAGGTATTTTCACACAAGTCTAGTTTCTAGATATTTTAACTTTTGAAAATATACTCTTTAAAATATCTTCTTTTCCTTAATTAAAATTTGCACAATTAAAATCAACAAATGTAATTAATTAAATATCCCTTTTAATTTAATTTAATAAATCATACCATCACCAAATCATAGTGATTTAATATTTCAATAAAATAACATATAATCAAAATAACTTAATTTAATTAAACCTTCTAAAGAACAATAATTAACCTATTTAATTTTAATTTAAACAAATTAACTCACACAAACAATACAAATGAACACGACAAATACACTAGACAACTACACAGGGTAACATAAAGATACTCGTTTGAAAAATAACGATGGTTCGCAAGGACCTGTCAATACCTCTAAGAACATATTTATAATGAATTAGGGTACACTCAGACCTGACAAGCAGGTGGAGCTATTACCCGGTACTTGTGTCTGTAGGAAAACATCAAGGTTAAAACATATATATACTCATGTTAGAAAACACACCATGAATAAGAATTATAGCGTAGCAGGGTACTCACGAATGAGTAATGCTACACTGTCTTATCCACCAACACAACAAGAAAGATCAATCATATACAATCATATCAACGTGATAACATAAGCAATAATCATAACCAATAAGCCATATCATGAATGAATCTATCATAGTATCATCAAACCAACATAACCCAATAACCAGGATGTCAATGTATCATCTGCAAAATCAAAACTACATAGTATCCAGAATCACCTCAGAAATGAAACAACATAATATCAAAGTAATCTAAAGCATCTATCAAGCAGAATCAACTAAACAATATGTTGAAACGGAAGGGACACTACAACCCTAATCTTATCTTGAGCAACAAGATAGCTCAACAAGATAAGGATGACAACTAATTAACCTAGGAATTAAATAATTACCTAAGTAAACTTATGTAAAGTGTAATTAAATATTAATTACACCAACAATACTTGTCTTCTTGGCAAGTTTAGATGTCTTTGAAGGGAAGATCATAGATGAATCAGATAGAGATCAGGGAGAATGGGACCTTGAAGGTTGTGATATAGGAGTAATGAATTTAAAGAGTAACATCATCCCCAAGGGGATGGTAGCCTTAGAAAGGATATTTGATTTTGATACTTGGCTTGAGAGAAAGTGTGAACGCAAAGTGGAGGGAAGTATGAATCTACTAATTTGGCTGATTCGGGTCTTGAAAGAAGTGTCCTTATAGGTAAGACCTATGTCGAGGAGATCAGAAATGAGATAATTAGGGTGTTAAAAGAAGATATTGTGGAAATTTCCTGGAGCTATGAAGATTTGAAGACTTTTGACACCTCTGTGATCACACACACAATAGTGCTGAAACCAAAAGCCAGGCCCTTTTTTCAAATGAAACGCCTAATCAATGCCTTGATTGAACCATTGATATAGAAGGAAGTGCAAAAAAAATTATTAGAAAAAATCATCTTCCCAGTAAGGCACTCCACATGGGTTAACAATCAAGTTCTAGTACATAAGAAAAGTGGGGTGATTAGGTTGTGTGTTGACTTCATAAACCTGAACAAAGCCTCAGAAAAGGAAAACTATCCACTTCCTTCTCTTGATGAGGTGTTACAAACTATTAATGGATCCTAGATGATGTCATTTTTAGATGGCTACTCCAGGTATAACCAAGTATTGGTCAGCAAGGAAGACAGGATGAAGACTGCCTTCACTACAAAATGGGGGACATCTTCCTATTGATGCATGCCATTCAGCCTCATTAATGTTGGAGCTCTACCTTTCGTTTCCTTTGTTCTTTGTTTCTATTTTGTTTCCTTCTTTGGGGATCCTCTTTTCTTTCCATCTTAAAGCATTGGGGTTGCTATTCAAAGAATACTATAGGCACTAGGAGAGAAATTGGTTTAGGAATTTTTAGGCATATATGTTGAAAGATTTTGTTCTAAAATTCATGCCTAATGGTCATTTTAGCATGATTCTGAAGGCTATTAGGAGTAAGGTGTATTGAGGATAACCTCCTGAACTATCATTTAAATCTATCACAAAATAGATAAAACATTCGACTATGGAGTGCCTATTCATCTCTGGGTAATTATATATTCGATTCAAGTGAAAAATTTGTTTCTCCAAGACTGCCATAGGATCCACTTTAGTTCTCAACCCACATTTCAAACTACTAAACTCTTTGTATTGAGGAGGTTTTTGAAAAGAATTTTCACAAGGCCTATAAAAGAGATAAAAAAAGAGAAGCATTAAAATAAAGGCAAACTCAATACTAAGTGGGTAATTCAAGTATCTCTATCGGGGCTATGGACGCCTGACTGGCAGTAGAGCAATGCTTTGAGAGAACTAGAGGCATCTCTATCGGGGCTATAGACGCCTAGCTGGTAGCAGAGCAATTCCCAAGATTCTATTGCATGATAGTCAAAGGACTCAACTCATGTAGCTTGAATCATAGATATAGTTGTTTAGATGTGGAGAAAGCTCAAATAAAGAAGGATGCACTATAAGCATGCACACACTTAGATTAAAGCGCTAGTTTGTGTTGGTCCTACATTTTGAGATTCTAGCTCAACTTTACTAAAATATGTTGATCACACTTAAGTTAACATGTCTCATAAGTTATAAGTTTTGGGATGATTAAATTCTTCAATATCTTAAAAATGGGAAATGGGTAAACCATTCTCCTAGCCAAGTCACCATTTGTTATGCCTTGCATAACCACCCCATATTATTTTACTTTGTAACAAAATGGGTCCCCCTTTTCTTTTGTTTTCATCGCCTTTGGTTGTTTGGTTGGGTCTTAGGAGTTCTTTTGTATTCCTCCTAAGTCTATCTTTTATTTTGTTAGAGCCGGGTCTGGAGTTAAATCTAAACATTGAACTCTTTTAAGGTTTCTAGTTCAGTTTCCATCCTGACTCTGAGTCCGCTTTTCTTTTTGTTTCTTCTTCATTGGTTTTTTTTTACTAACACTTGGGTTGGTCCTTTTCTCCTTTTTTTTGGATGTTTTCCTTTGGTTCTATGTCTCGTGCCTTAGGAATTTTCTTTTCTACATTAGGCATTTTTTTTTTGTTCTAGCGGATGCAGAAACGAGACTGAAACCGAACTTGGAATTCCTTCCAAGTTCTGATTTATGTTCCTTTTCTAGTTCCAGTTCTACCTCTTTTGTTTTTTCCTTGGGAATTTTCAGTTCTGATCCATCAGATGTGGAACCGAACCTGGAACCAAACTCTGGAACTTCTTAAAGTTCCAGGTTCGGGTTCCGTTTTGGTCCCAATTTTGCCTGTCTTGTTCATCTTTCCTTCGTTCCTTATGTTTTGTCGTGGGGTGCCTTCTCCCCTTCTTTTTCTTCCTTCTCATATTTTTCTTCCTCATCTTTTTTAGTGTTGTCAGAAGTGGGGTCAGGATAGAACCTGAACCTGAAACTTTGAGAAGTTTCAAGGTTGGATTTGGTTCTAGTCTTGGCTCCCCCAGGTTCGTTTGTTTTGCCTTTGGTTCCGATCACTTGGTTGGTTGGTTGGGTTTTTTTTCTTGCATTTTTTTCCTTTGCGGACGCGGAGCCAGAATGGAGTGATGAGTGTGATGTTAGTGAAATGTTTGGTTTTTTCCCCCTTTCTAACTTTGGTCCTAGTTCCGGTTTCATTTTGGTTCCACCTCTGCTAGTTTTAAAGGAAAGTGTGTTTACGGTTTCGAATTTCATTCCACCTCAGCCTGAGTTGGGTTTCTTTTTTCCTAAGGATATGTGAAAGGCAGGATGAAGAATGGTGTATTTTCTATGCTTTGGAGTACTAATGAGGGCATTGTTTTGTAGGACTAAAGCATGTGGAGAATATTTGAGTCTGTTGGAAAGAGTACCTCAACCAAATCTGGTATGAAACTCCTAAACGACCAAAGTTGGTGTGACATTCTTTTTGTCTGACCAAGTAGTAGCTATGTAAATTTTGGAATGCTCGGGTCACCTAGACATTGTGGTTGTCTTACCCATTGAGGTTATCACCAAGACATTTCCGTCACTATGAGCTCTTGCCAATGACTGTCGGTCTTACCAATGGAAGGTACTCTCGGTGTGATGTCTAGCCGATGACTGTTGGTCTTGTCAAGACTCTTGGCCGAATGGTTTGCTCTCGGTGTGATGTCTTTCCAACTGAGGAAGTCTCGCCGACAAAGGAACACTTCGGTGTGACATGAAGGCTCACCAAAACTCTTGCCGACTTGTTTCTCTTGCTGATGGATGTGTTCATGCTAAGCATCACTGAGACTCTTGGCCGAAGGGTTTTACACTCACTATGACCTCTTACCGAATGCGATGGTCTTGTCGATGAGTCTATTGTGAACTTTGGTGAAAGATCTCACCAATCTAGCTGATAGCGATTGTCTTGATGATAATCTCAGACATCGGTATAACTCTTGTAGTTCATTTTGAACTCTTGCCGATAGTGGTAAGTTATGTCGATAGTTTTTGTGGAGGATTGTAGGATAGGGGAGATACAACTAGTGTCTCACCGACATGCGATTATGTTTGAATAACTTTTGACTGCCTGAAAATCCTATGTGGTATGTGCTCGACCAATCAGAGGAAGCTGAGGGCGAACCAGTGGTAGTTGGATTGTTGTCGTTGTTCTTGTGAGGAAGATCAATAGATCATGAACGACATGGATATACTCAGAAATTGAAGATGATGTTCGGTTAAATGAATGGTTCGATGGATGATCAGTGTGTGTGAATTCAGTTCTGAGGGTATCTGATGTCATTTCTCAAAGAATTCAACTGGTAGAAAGATATAGAATAAGAGGAAAGCATGCAAAGGGGAAGTGGCGAGTCTTAATGATAAATAGTGCATTCGTTGGAAAGAGTAGGTGAGCATGAAGGGGTAACACCACTAGAGCATTCAAAGAAACTCTGTGGAGCAATTTTTGAGCTCGAGGATGAAATGCGTGGAATCTTAATGGTGATCTTGCGGGCTGCGAGTTAATGTGATGGTTATAAAAGATCTGAAGCGCATGCCTAGGAGCAATCTTTCACAGACATGAATAGGCTATGCACATTTAATGCCTCATTGACTTTATTCAAACTCTTCTAGGGCTGACTCTACTACAAACTGACATATATTGTAAACCCTAAAACGATGCTAATTTTTTGAGGGCGTGTGTATATATGGCATTTTTCACCTCTTTGTAAAGGATCGAGACTTTTACTTTAAGAAAGAGTTAGCCTTTTAGATCTAATATTTTATCTTCTTTTGGATCTTCTTCTTCTTGTTAGGGTTAGCAAGTTAGGGTTAGAATGTAGAGAAGCTCGAGAGTAGAAGGTAGTGATGTATCTTTTAAGTTTTCTTAGTGTAGATGGAGATGATTTGAAAACATGGGTTTTCTGTACACTAGTGATTTTGCAAGATTTGTAAATGTTGTTTATCTGTTTCAGCAATAGTAAAAGCAACCAGATTTAAATCTACTTCATATTATGCTCTAGAATGGTATTTATCTTGGGTTAATTATTTGATTTGGAAGAATTTCAAGGAATGAAATTTTATCTTATGTTCTGTTTAAATGATGATTTACAATTTGCTGTTAAAGTTTGCACTGTGAATGAATGAAACTGTGTTAATTGCAAGTTGATTTTATTCTGCAGTTTTAGTTTAAGAATTCCTTGGAAGGAAACAAGTTTGATTACTTGGGTGAATTAACATTCTCTTTAGTTCCAAATCTTTGATCTATCATTTTCTGTTTCTTTAAAACCCCTGGTTAAAGTAGGTTTGAATATATGTTTGATCTTAGAAAAATCCAGAAGCTCAACACTAGCAAGACACTTGAAAAATATAGTTACATCAACCATTGAGTGAAATCAGCACAGTCGTGAACCAATTAACAGGACCTTGGGAGTTAGGTATCCATGTGTTATCTTTCTCTTTTAGGTGAAAGAGACTAGCAATATTCTATTTACATGTTGTGCTATTCTGACCATCAATAGATCTAGGGATAGAAGGAGGGAAGAAGAGAAAACTGGATAATTTTGGGTTTTCCTCAACAAAGAGGCCACATAGAGTTCTTCGATCAATTGACAACCCACAACCTTTGATAGAACTCAAGACCCCAAAAAGACACAAGATTCACAAGACTGAGGTAACCATCATACCACCCTTGTCGGCTGCACTCCACTAGGATTTGCACTAATACCCCAGTGGATACCTTTCAATCTGCCACATAATCCATCTCAAGTGCCATTACAACTGTTTAGCCCATCCAACAGTTGATTCAACCCCCACCACCACCACCAATGGCTTACTTAGTTAATAACCCTTCACCATTGGGGACTATCCCTAGAGGTATACATGATCTCTTAAAGAACCTAGAGAGGTTCTATCCTAAGTACATGCATGGGGAGTCAAGAAGTGCTAAGGAACATATATAGGCATTTAAGGATTCCTGTACCAGTGCTCAGGTGGCTCATCAAGATGTTGTGTGTAGACAGTTCCCCTATTCATTGGGAAACATGGCATATAATTGGTACTAAAATATTGGTTGCTTATAGAAATAGGGTTTGGAATCTAATCGAGGATTTTGACACTTTCGAAATTACTCTGATTCATAGGGAGCAAAATCATATTGCAAATGCTTTGGCAGTTACTGCTAGTACTTTGGAGCCTATGTAGGACTCCAAATTGAAAATATTTTCATTTGAGCTAGTTTCAATCCCAGTAGTCCCTGATAATGTTTATAATTTTCAAGTTTTTGAGGATGACCAACACATACTTGCCTTCTTGGAAAGTTCAGATGCCTTTGAAGGGAAAATCATAGATGAAATAGATAGAGATCAGGGTGAATGGGACCCTGAAGGTTGTGATACAGAAGGAGTAATGCATTTAAAGAGTAACAGCATCCCAAGGGGATGGTAGCCTTAGAAAGGATATTTGATTTTGATCCTCAGGCTCGAGAGAAAGTGCCAACGGAAAGTGAAGGATGGAAGTACGAATCTACTAATGTGGCTGATCTAGGTCCTGAAAGAAGTGTCCTTATAGGTAAGACCTTCCCTGAGGAGATCATAAATGAGATAATTAGGGTGTTAAAAGAAGATATTGCAGCATTTGCCTAGAGCTATGAAGATTTGAAGACTTTTGACACCTTTGTGATCACGCACACAATACCGCTGAAACCAAAAGCCAAGCCCTTTCGTCAAAGGCAGTACCCGGTCAATGCCTTAATTAAACCATTGATACAGAAGGAAGTGTAAAAAAAATTATCAGCAAAAATCATCTTCCTAGTAAGGCACTCCACGTGGGTTGCCAATCTAGTTCCAGTACATAAGAAAAGTGGGGAGATCAGGTTGTGTGTTGACTTCAGAAACCTGAACAAAGCCTCAGAAAAGGAGAATTATCCACTTCCTTCTCTTGATGAGGTGTTACAAATTGTTAATGGATCCCAGATGATGTCATTTTTAGATGGCTACTCTACGTATAACCAAGTGTTGGTCAGCTAGGAAGATAGGATGAAGAATGCCTTCACTACAAAATGGGGGACATATTCTTATCGATGCATGCCATTCAAACTCATTAATGCTAGAGCTACCTTTCAACACACAATGGATGTG
Source organism: Sequoia sempervirens (assembly GCA_007258455.2). Lineage (NCBI taxonomy): Eukaryota > Viridiplantae > Streptophyta > Pinopsida > Cupressales > Cupressaceae > Sequoia > Sequoia sempervirens. Next base: position 17,846 of record VDFB02004996.1, read on the forward strand.
GATTTTAAGGATTTGATAGGTAAGTGTATTATTATATATGTGGATGACTTGACAATTTTTTCCAAGAAGAGAAAGGATCATGCTGCTGATTTAGCTAAGGCCCTTAAAAGATTTATCAGCTATGGAGTATCTCTTAATCCCAAGAAGTGTGTCTTTGGAGTTTCTGAAGGGAAAATTTTAGGGCATGTGATATCAGAAAAGGGAATATCCATAGATCCCAATAGAGTTGAGGCTATTTTGAAATTGATGATTCTAGGTAGTAAAAAGGAGATGAGGTCCTTCTTTGGGAGGATTAATTTTGTAAGGAAGTTCATATGAGGGCTTGTAGAAATTGTCAAACCCCTCAATGAGATGATGAAGAAAGATGCTAAAATTGAATGGAGCAATCAATATCTGAGGCACCGGTCTTGACTAGCCCAGATTACCTAAATCCCTTTTATATTTATTCATTTGCATCTGATCATTCATGTGCATCAGTCCTAACACAACACAAAGGTGAAGGAGATGAAAGGCCAATTGCCTTCATGAGCTCGCCATTCAAGAATGTAGAAGTCAGGTACCTACCCTTGGAAAAACAAGCCTTTGCATTTGTACGAGCAATAAAAAAGTTTAGGCATTACATTTTGAGAATCCAATTTATTGCTATAGTGCCTGATCCAATGATCAAGTATCTCCTTATGCAAAATGAATTAGGGGAAAGGAAAGGAAAATCGATGGCTATCCTACAAGAGTATGATTTAGAAATCCATCCAATGAAGCTTGTCCAAGGACAAGGTTTATCAAAGGCCATGGCAGATGTTGACAAGAATATCACTTGTTAGCAATATATTGTGCACTCATTTACCAAGGACCCTTGGTATACTGACTTGATCTTCTTCCTTCTCAATAACAGATGCCTAGATGGGATGAATGCTACTTAGAGAAGGGAACTGGGGATGAAGAGTGCTCATTACATGCTCAAAGGAGGGGCTCTATACAAAAGAAATTATGAGGGGGTGTATCTGTGACGTCTCAATCAGCAAGAAGCCAAGCATGCCATGACTGAATTTAATGGTAGGCATGGCACAGGACATGGATCAACAGATTCTTTGGCCCATCAAATCCTCAGGTCTAGATATTATTGGCCCCATGTGTTTAGGGATGCACATCAACATGTCCTGACATGTCATACATGTTAGACTTATGCATCAAAGGAGCGTAATTCAGTAATGCCTCTACAACCAATATATAAGGTAATACCATTTTCCCAATGGGCGCTAGATTTTGTTGGGGTTATTAATCATAACTCTTCTGCAGGACACAAGCTCATCTGAACTGCTATAGACTATTGCACCTGTTGGACTAAGGCACAACCATGCAAGAACAACACCATTTAGGTGATTATCAAATTTCTCAATGAAAATATTGTTACCAGGTTTGGAATTCCATTTTCCCTGGTATGTGACAATGGCCATGCCTTTTCATCTATTTAATTTATACAATGGGCTTACGAACATAAAATTATCTTGAAGTATTCGTCTAATTACTATCCTTAGGGAAATGGTGTAGCGAAATCTACTAACAAGAATATGTTAGAAGTAATAAAGAAGTTACTCGAAAGTAATCCTAGGGACTGAAATACCAAGTTAATATTTTCCTTATGGGAAGATCGAACCTGTATTAAGGTTTCCCTAGAAAGTTCCCCTTTCAAACTAGTCTATGGCCAGGATCCAGTTTTCCCCATTCACTTACAAATACTTATTCTTAAGTTCATACAGGAGTTTTATAGAAGGGATGACCGGATTGAGGTAATACTAAACAACCTTTTGGAGATGGAAGAATAAAGAGACGTTGCTCTATAGCAGTTTTTCAAACATCAAGTTGTTGTCAAATGTTGGTTTGAAAAGAGAGCTAAGATTAAGGAATTTAGAATCTCATATTTGGTGTTGTTGTGGGACAAGGCTAAGGAGAAAAAGGGTGATCACCAAAAATTTGATAAACTCTAGCTAGGTTCGTATCAAGTGGCTGAGATCTTGGGGGAAAATGCTTTTCATTTGAGCACCTTGACAGGAGAACCCGTTCCATTGCTATCCAATGGGCAGTTTCTCAAGCATTCCTTTGGCTCATAAAGGTTTGAGTTTCTAAATTTATTGTATATATGTATTTTGTGTAATTACTAGTTCTTTGCTTCTGTTCTTTGTTTGTTTTTTTGTTTCTTTCTTTCTTTTTGTTTCCTTTGTTCTTTTGTATATTATTTGTTTCCTTCTTTGGGTATCCTCTTTTCTTTCCATCTTAAAGCATTGGGGTTGTTATTCAAAGAATACTATAGGCACTAAGAGAGAAATTGGTTTAGGAATTTTTAGGCATATATGTCAAAATATTTTGTTCTAAAATTCATGCCTTATGGTCATTTTAGCATGAGTCTGAAGGCTATTAGGAGTAAGGTGTATTGTGAATAACCTCTTGAACTATCATTGAAATCTATCACAAAATAGATAAAACATATAACTATGAAGTGCCTATTCATCTCTGGGTAATTATATCTTTGATTCAAGTGAAAAATCTATTTCTCCAAGACTGTCATAGGATCCATTGTAGTTCTCAACCCACATTTTAGACTATTAAAGTCTTTGTATTGAGGAGGTTTTTTAAAAGAATTTTCACAAGGCTTGTAAAAGAGATAAAAAAAGAGAAGCATTAAAATAATGGAAAACTCAATACGAAGTGGGTAATTCAAGTATCTCTATCAAGGCTATGGATGTCTGAGTGGTAATAGACAAATTCTTTGAGAGAACTAGAGGCATCTCCGTCGGGGCTATGGACGCCCGGCTAGTAGTGGAGGAATACTTAGGATTCTATTGCACGACACTCGAAGGACTCAACTCATGTAGATTGAATCATAGATATAGTTGTTTAGGTGTGGAGAAACCTCAAATAAAGAAGGATGCACTATAAGCATGCACACACTCAAATTCAAGCAGTAGTTTGTGTTGGTCCTACTTTTGAGATTCTAGCTCAACTTTACTTAAATATGCTGATCACACTTAAGTTAACATGTCTCATAAGTTATAAGTTTTGGGATGATTAAATTCTTCAATATCTTAAAAATGGGTAAACCATTTTCCCAACCGAGTTGCCATTTGTTATGCCTTGCATAACCACCCCATTTTATTTTACTTTGGAACTAAATGGATCCCCCTTTTATTTTCTTTTCATTTCCTTTGGTTGTTTGGTTAGGTCTTAGGAGTTCTTTTGTTTTCCACGTAAGTTTGTCTTTTGTTATGTTGGAGCTAGGTCTAGAGCTAAATCTAAACATTGAACTCTTTCAAGGTTTCTGGTTCAGTTTCCATTCCGACTCTGACTCTACTTTTCTTTTTGTTTCCTCTTTGTTGGTTTTTTTTAATAACATTTGGGTTGGTCCTTTTCTCCTTTTTTTGGGTCATTTTCCTTTGATTCTATGTCCCATGCCTTAGGAATTTTCTTTTCTTCCTTAGGCATTTGTGTTTTGTTCTAGCGGACATGGAATTGGGACTGAAATCAAACATGGAATTCCTTCCAAGTTCTAATTTCTATTCCTTTCCCAGTTCCTATTCCACCTCTTTTGTTTTTTCCTTGGGCATTTTCTATTCTGATCTTGCGGATGTGAAACCAGAACCGAAATTGAACTCTGGAACTTCTTAAAGTTCCAGGTTTGGGTTTCGTTCTGGTCCCGGTTCCACCTCTCTTGTTCTTCTTTCCTTTGTTCCTTATGTTTTGTTGTGGGGTGCATTCTCCCCTTCTTTTTCTTCCTTCTCATCTTTTTCTTCGTTTTCTTTTTGAGTGTTGTCAGAGGCGGGGTCGGGATGGATCCCAAACCTAAAACTTTGAGAAGTTTCAGGGTTGGATTTGATTATAGTCCTGATTCTTCTAGGTTCATTTGTTTTTCCTTTGGTTCCAATCACTCGGTTAGTTGGTCAAGATTTGTTTTTTGCATTTTTTGCTTTTGCGAATGTAGAGCTAGAATGGAGTGATGAGTGGGAAGTTAGCGAAATGTTTGTGTTTTTCCCCCATTCAGACTCCGGTCTCAGTTCTAGTTTCATTTTGGTTCTTCCCCCACTAGTTTTAAAGGAAAGTGTGTTTCGAGTTTTGGATTTTGTCTCGCCTTCGCCTGAGTTGGGTTTCTTTTTTGCTTAGAAGGATATGTGAAAGGAAGGATGAAGAATGATGTATTTTGTATGCTTTGGAGGACTAATGAGGGCATTGTTTTGTAGGACTAAAGCATGTTGAAAATATCTGAGTTTGTTAGAAAGTGTACCTCAACTAGATCTAGCATGAAACTCCTAAAGGACCAAAGTTGGTGTGACATTCCTTTTGTCTAGCCAACTAGCTGCTCTATAAACTTTTGAATGCTTAGGTCACCGAGACCTTGTTGTTGTCTTACCGACTGAGGTTATTGCCAAGAAATTTAAGTAGTTGTGAGCTCTTTCTGATGACTTTCGGTCTTGCTAATGGAAGGTGCTCTCGGTGTGATGTCTCACTGATGACTATTAGTATCGCCGAGACTCTTGGCCAAATGGTTTTCTCTTGGTGTGATGTCTTGCTGACTGAGGAAGTCACATTGATGGAGGAACACTTTGGTGTGACATGGAGGCTCACCAAAACTCTTGCCAACTTGTTGGTCTTGCCGTTGGATGTGTTTGTGCTAAGCATCACCAAGACTCTTGGATGGAGAATTTTACGCTCGCTATGACCTCTTGCCGAATGCGATGGTCTTACCAATGAGTCTACTGTGAACTTTGGTGAAAGGTCTCTTCGATCTGGCTGATAGTGATTGTTTGGGCGACAATCTCAGATATTGATATGACTCTTGCGGCTTGTTCTAAACTCTTGCCGACATTGGTAAGTTATGTCGATAGCTACTGTGAAGCATTGTAGCATCAGGGAGAAATGACTAGTGTCTCACCAACACGCGATTCTATTTGAATAACTTTTGACCACCTAAAAACCCTACGTGGTATGTGCTCGACCAATCAGAGGAAGCTGAGGGAAAACTAGTGGTAGTTGGACTATTGTGGCTATTCTTGAGAGGAAGATCAATAGATCATGAATGACATTGATATACTCAGAAATTGAATATGATGTTTGGTTAAATGAATGGTTCAATGGATGATCAATGTGTGTGAATTTAGTTCTGAGGGTATCTAATGTCATTCCTCAAAGAAGTTGAATTGCAGAACGATCTATAACGAGAGGAAAACATGAAAAGGGGAAGTGGAAAATCTTAATTATAGACGGTGCATTTTTTGGTAAGAGTAGGTGGGCATGAAGGGGCAACACCACTAGAGCATTCAAAGCAACTCTACAGAGTAGTTTTCGAGGTCGAGGATGAAATGCGCAAAGTATTAATGGTGGACTTGAGGGCTACAAGTTAATGCAATGGTTGCAAAAGATCTGAAGGCCATGCCTAGGAGTGATCTTTCACCAACATGAACAAGGTATGCACATTTAATGCCTCATTGACTTTACTCAAAATCTTTTAGGGCCGACTCTGCTGCAAACTGACATATATTGTAAACCCTAAAACAAGGATGATTTTTTGAGGGCACATGTATATATGGCATCTTTTACCTCTTTGTAAAGGATCGGGACTTTTACTTTCAGAAAGAGTTAGCTTTTTAGATCTGATCTTTTATCTTCTTTTGAATCTTCTTCTTCTGGTTAGGGTTAGCAAGTTAGGGTTAGAAGGTAGGGAAACTCAAGAGTAGAAGGCAGTGATGTATCTTTCAAGTTTTCTTAGTGTAGATGGAGATGATTTGAAGGCATGGGTTTTCTATACACTGGTGATTTTGCTAGATTTGTAAATGTTGTTTATCTGTTTCACCAATAGTAGAAGTAGCCAGATTTAAATCTACTTCATATTATGCTCCAGAATGGTATTTATCTTGGGTTAATTATTTTATTTGGAAGGCTTTCAAGGAATGAAATTTTATCTTATGTTCTATTTAAATGATGATTTACAATCTGTTGTTAAAGTTTGCACTATGAATGAATGAAACTATGTTTATTGCAAGTTAATTTTATGCTACAGTTTTAGTTTAAGAATTCCTTGTAAGGCAACAAGTCTGATTACTTGGGTGAATTAAGATTCTCTTTAGTTCCAAAGCTTTGATCTATCTTTTTCTATTTCTTGAAAACCCCCGATTAAACTAGGTTTGAATATATGTTTGATCATAGAACAATCTAGAAGCTCAACACTAGCAGGCCCCTTGAACATTATAGTTACATCAATCATTAAGTGAAATTAGCATAGTCATGAACCGATTAACAGGACCTTGGGAGTTAGGTATCCATGTGTTATCTTTCTCTTTCAGGAGAAACATAATAGCAATATTCTATTTACATGTTGTTGTGCTATTCTAACCATCAACACCACTCCCACTTCATTACCATCACCTCAACATATTTTTCCTAGTGCTTCTCATTTTCCTTTTCATAATTTAGTTGAAGACCTTAAAAATCTACCACTAATATATCCATAAGGCATATTGTTCAAAAATCACCTACATACAATTGGTTATTCCGATAAATGTTGCAAATTAAGCAAGAGGAGATCCAATCTTCTATGAAATTTAGTGATGTAGCATCTTCCTTTGATTGTATGGAAGTCACATAATTAGAAAACACATTGCCTAAACATTAGTTACCCTCACTCCAGATTCAAAAAAAAATGAATCCTTGATGATAAAGGTGATAATTAATGAAAACATGGTTAGGCACACTCTCATAGATAATGAAACAGGTCTCAATGTTTGTAGCATTGACCTCCTAGATAAAATTGTTGTGTATAAGAGACTTATTCAACTTAATCATGTTAATATTTATGGATTTGAAAATGTTAATAGGAAACCATTAGGAATGATCACATTACCTATTGAGGTTGGACCTATAGTGTTTCCTACCCCTATCCATATCATGCTAGGACCTATTGCATACAATCCTCTCTTAGGGAGACCATGGATTCAAGTTATGAAAGGAGTTCTATGTACTCTTCACTGTGAGATGAAATTTGAATACAACAATAAGATATACATGGTTGGAGAAGATGAATAAAGCTATAAATCATACAATCACAACACTCTGAACTCCCCTAATACTTTCATTCCAAAATCAAAAGTCAAACCTATATAATTTAATGTTAATCTTAATTGTCTTTCACCTTAGAATTTATCATACAAAGGACTCTTCATTGTAGGAATGAACAAAGAAAGGAGAGCTTAAGGTCTATGACTACTATCCTCAATTGTAGTATAGAAACTTCGAGAGAGAATATCAAAGGGTGAATGATTCCTTTATCACACACATAATTAGGTTCCTGAGTGGAGACTTTGAAAGGAGGGTATCACATAGTGCCAAGGACTTTATCCAATGGTTTGGGTATTTTTTCATATAGTTCCCAAAGTTAACATATGTTAGAACAAAAGGATTCTCTTGGAAGACCTACCAGTTGCCTTGCTATCCCAACGACTGCATGATCTTGCTAGAAGTTTTTCATCACTTACAGAACTCCCACACACTATTAAGCAAAAAGAATAGAGTTGGTATTCCATATCCCCTCATCTTTGGCAAAGGAATGTTTTCCTATCTCACAGCCCAATGCATTGATTACTCAAAGAAAGAATTGGTGGAATACCACCTAGATGTCCAAACCAATTGAGGAAGGATGAATCCTTATGGAAAGCTAAAGAAATGGGTTAGAAGATAGTATGCTCATCAACCTTAGGTCAAGGAATTCTTGGACAATTGTGCAGTTGATAAAGAAGTGCGAATGAGGAACTATATGAAAATGACAACCAAATTCATGAAGTTGGTGAATCTATTCCTCATGCCCAACCAAATAGTGGAAGAGGATAACAATATTGTTGATAATAGATACAACACTGTAGCCAACCTGTCTTTTCCTATGGTAGATTGGGCTTAAGAAGAGGTCATTGACCTTGATATACAAACATGACCAATTGAAAATAGAATGGGGTAATGGATAGATACAAAAATTTCCCAACTCAAAGCACAAGGTGCCAAACTGACATTTGGTGAGCTCAAGGATGATCTTGAAAATGCAATAGGCAATGAAGCAACCACTACTTCATCAAAAGAGGCTCCCAAGTACCCACTAATTGTAAGGAAACTATGCAGCCATGTAATGACAATTTCCACATAACCCAAATCTGAAACATGCAAGTAAAATACTCAACATCAACATGCAAGAGAATAGACAACATACCCATCAAAGATGACACAAGATATACCCTAGGAAAACCCAGCCTCCAAAAGCATCCACACTCCATGTATTATTCAACAATAAAAACCCATTACAATACATCTGCAAAGACTCCATGAACACTTCTGAAGCACAAGCTATCCATGCATTCCATGTGACCAAGCATGAATCCACACATCCCATGCCATGATTCAAACCCTCACACATGCACAAGCTCAACCTGCTAACCTGTAGCAAACTGTCCAACCCTTGACCAACTTTTGATCCAACCCTAAACAACTACCCATGTGGTTGCTTTTATAGAAACAAGCTCCCACAAAACCACCAAGTGGTATTACATAAACCATGTGCCCAAAACCATACAACATCATGTGATCCCACATTTAATATTGGGTACTTTTTATTATTTTATTATTCCCCAATATTAAATAATTACATTTTACAATTATGTCCCAATGTTACATACAACAAAGTGGCCCCAACATTATAACTCCTTGTGATGCACGTTCACCTAGAAACCCCTAGGTGCACCACACACATAATAAATAAATAAAATATTACAAACATTATGCAAGGTGTACAACACCTAATTCTAACAATCTCCCACTTGTTGTATACATTGCATAAGGGGTAACAAATAAACTCCATAGGCAACATGTACCATCCTAGAATCCAAGTGCTCCATGTGCTCCAACAAGATACCTGTAACAAGAACCAAGGTGACCACCATCTCATCCATGAATGCTCCCATCCTCCACCATGCCAACTGCACTAAGATATGAACACATCCAAAGAGATGTCACACTAACTGTCACAAAGAAGCATAAACCTGCCTCAACCTGATATCTCAAAACACAAACACTGAATCCAATATGCACCAGTAGCTGTCAAGAATAAATCACCATAGCTGAAATGACATCCACAGCAAATGCCAACACATCCAACTATCCATACCTCCAAGGTATACATATCATAGTAAACTCATGCCAACAACATATCCACCCATAAACCACAATAACAAACTCCATGTGCAAACCTATCAAAGCATGACATACACATCCAAGAGCTCCCACTGCATGGGCAATGTCAAGATGAATGCAAACCTGGAATGAGCGCATTCAATGCGTCGCTTCGTTAACATCCCAAAAAAGGCACCATCACAAAGGCATACCAAGTCTACTACCAGCATCTCATAGAAGTAAACATGTAGTACCAAGGAACATCCACAATTGATAAGCAAAACCTGCAAACCAAACACCTGTAGCATGTCCTCCTACACACACACCTCTAAATGCCAACTGTGTCAAGTATGATCTCCTCCATAACACCCCAAAACAAAATCCATAACAACATCCATCCATCCAATTGCCAAGATCAAAGATAACATATGTAACTAACATGGATGTAAGCATCTCAAAACAAGAAGATCAAACTCAAAGTAACCATTCCTAAACCAAGGAAATCAGCCCAATAAACCATCTCCTAAACCCAACATGTACAAGGAGATAAACATGCCAACACTCCTCAAATGAACCCTCCAGAACCAAATACCCATGGCTCAAGATCCATATCCATGGGAAGACAAAGCATAAACATAATGCACCTAAAAGAAAAATGGGCAATACCTCTCAAGTGAACCACCAAGTAGACCAAGAGTGGGGAATGAAAATGCTCCTCCAGGATATCCAAGTCATCGTGACTCAACCAAGAACACTCTCCTCTTTCCATTTGACTCACATCCAACCAAGGTGTAGGCTCCCTTGGACTTCCTGCTAAAACCTCATCAAGAGTAACCATCTCAAAAACATGTCTCTAAACCACAAGAGAACACCAAGCCTCACCTAAGTCTCCAAGTATCCATGAGCACCTGTAACCGATCAATCCATGCTAAACACCAAGCAAATGATCAATGTACTCAATACAAAGAGAACCAACCAAGATCAAAATCATAGTTCCAACTGCAGAATCAGGAACATAAACATGACACCATGATCTCACATCCTCTCAAAAGAAGATCACATGAATAAATCATCATAACATATACCATGCCACTACTCTAAACTGGTAATCAAGAGTATACCATGACATAATAATAAAACCATCCTACAACCAAGGATCACCTGTCAAAACCAACAAGTCATAAATAATACCTCAACATCTCCAACACCTGATGTCAAAGAACTCTCACTGTAGCACACATAATCCAAGAGCTCCTCCATGACACCAAAGATCACCTGCTGAAGACAACCATCCATAATCAACAATGGATCCACATCATCGCCAAATGCTCCCACTGAACCGTGATACCGAGCAATCCCATGGCACCATGATGCACAAAACTAACACTACATCACTATCATAAGCTCACACAAAAACCTGTGAATCCAAGCTCTCAATGACAACATGATAACCATCCTCTAAAGCAAGAAGATACACCACCAAACCATCATATCCATCACCACCAAACCATCAATGTAACAAGCTCCCACTGAACCGTGTAACCAAGCTATCCATGACATCGTGATACCAATCTCCTCAACCCAAGAAGATACACCGCCACAACCAGAATCAGGATCCAATTCAATACCACCAATCAATGCACCTGTATAAAACCATCATAACATGCCAAAGTCTCTAATGCACCAGAAACATCCATGACATCATGATCACCACCAAATATACCAACAAATCAACCCAATCGTGTCCACATATCTGCATAATCATAGTCAACTACATAGATCTCATATCATGACTGTACCTAGTAATACCATCTCACCTCCTCAACATGACAACCAAATCAGCAAACCAAGTGACTAAACCAAGCCACTAAAACTGAACATGCATCAACACTGAAATATCAATGGGCAAAGACAACCCATATCCAAGTCATAGGTGCAACAAGTAAGTATAGACCGCCTACAACATTGCACAACTTGTAGATACAACAATGCAACATACATGCTGATAACCATGTCAAAAAATATAATAATCTGAGATGTACAACTGAGCATACAATGAATCCAACATCAAATATCCAAAATTTGGCAATCCATAAGCTCATAATAACACCATAGTCAAAGAGACCCATAAACAGCTTAGATAAAGAAAACAGCAAATAAACCATGCCAAAATATCTCCAAACCTGATCCACTATAAAGTTCTCTGAACAAGCTTTCTGTTGACTATTCAAAGTCCAAAATCCAACTCCGTATGCACCCGATATGCCCTCTCAAAGCTCAAAATAAACATCTGACTTCAACTAAGAAAAACACTGTCAAAACTGAAAATCATGGAACAACATCTATACCACTGTGTAGTGCTCAGAACCAGCTTTCCAACGACTATAAGAAGTCAAAAATCCAACACTCTGGGCAAAAGTTATATGCGTTTGAAAAAAACTGCTGTAAAAAGCACAATTACACCCCCTGGTGGCTCTCTGGTGGCGCCCAGGCGGCGCTCCGGTGGTGGGTGAGCGGCGGATTCCAAAACATATTTAAATTTGATTTAATTTTTCAAAATAAAAAATTCTCTCCCCACCCTATGTACGGACCCGACGCCATTATCAAATCTAGCTAAATTTTCTTTTGAGGTCCGGCGGATTTTTCATTTGAATGGCGGATTTTAAGAAAGATTTTCAAATTTTATTAAAATTTTGTTTTAAGCCCGTAGGGCTCGGTGGCCGCCGGCAGTCCTCGGCTGGACCGGAGCCGCCGACCGGCATACCTCGGTGGCGGGGGCGAAAGTGGTACCCTTTGTCGACTCTGCCGGTGAAGGAGCTGATGATTTGGTCCCCCCCTCCTCCCTCCCCTCCCCAATTTTTTTTGTTTTCAAATTTTCCTGATTTTTTGTTTTGATTTTGCAGGAAAATAAATTTTGGCAGAATATTTTTTATTTTTATTTTTTGGAATTTTTTTTTTTTAAATTTTCTGCGACGACTGTACCGTCGACGCCCGTACGGACGAATTGGAGAAACATTTTTTTTTTCTGTAATCAAAATAGGGCATGTTATATGTCAAAATTTCTCTCTCGACCAACTTGAATCCAACCATGAGGTCCATTTTGTTCTAGGAGGTCATCTGTGAAAACTCACCCCCAAAACCCTCATATAAATGCATGACCAAGAAACCCTAATTTTGCCAAAATTTTCTCACCCCAAATCTGCAAACAACCCATCATAACAACAAACCCAAAACCCTTAGATCTGCAATAAAACACCTACAAAACCCTATATCTTGCCATTGCCTTTCATTCTCTCATGCAACCTAGGGTTATCCAATCCAATAACCAAAGCTCTGATACCACTTGTAAGGAAACTATGCAGCCATGAAATGACAATTTCCACATAACCCAAATCTGAAACATGCAAGTAAAATACTCAACATCAACATGCAAGAGAATAGACAACATACCCATCAAAGATGACACAAGATATACCTTGGGAAAACCCTCAAGAGGGAAAAACCCAGCCTCCAAAAGCATCCACACTCCATGTATTATTCAGCAATGAAAACCCATTACAATACATCTGCAGAGACTCCATGAATACTGAAGCACAAGCTATCCATGCATTCCATGTGACCAAGCATGAATCCACACATCCCATGCCATGCTTCAAACCCTCACACATGCACAAGCTCAACCTGCTAACCTGCAGCAAATTGTCCAACCCTTGACCAAACTTTTGATCCAACCCTAAACAACTACCCATGTGGTTGCTTTTATAGAAACAAGCTCCCACAAAACCACCAAGTGGTATTACATAAACCATGTGCCCAAAACCATACAACATCATGTGACCCCACATTTAATATTGGGTACTTTTTTATTATTTTATTATTCCCCAATATTAAATAATTACATTTTACAATTATGTCCCAATGTTACATACAACAAAGTGGCCCCAACATTATAACTCCTTGTGATGCACGTTCCCCTGGAAACCCCTAGGTGCACCACACACATAATAAATAAATAAAATATTACAAACATTATGCAAGGTGTACAACACCTAATTCTAACACTAATGACAAGTTCAAGGAATAGAAAGGATGCACCTGAGTGTAATCCTAAGCACAAGGTATATACAAGAAGTTCCATCAAAGGAGAGTCATCCAAGAAGGAAAAGAAAACTAGGGAATTTGTACTTGAGATGCCCACCATCCAAGAGGAGGATCCCCAACATGAAGAAGAAGAAGAAGTTGAGCAGCCACATTCACCACTTGCCACATCCATTCACACTGCCACTGCTACTACCCTTACCACCCCTCCAGCTTCCACCTATCAGGCTTTTCCCATCTCATCTCCACCTGCCATGGATATCTTAGTCCACCTTGATTCCACCTCACGAACTACTCTAGTGATGATACTTGATTCCTCCTTCTCCACTACTTCCCTACTATCAACTTCTTCACTCCCACCTCCCTTGCTTACTCTGTCCAATTTTCCTCCTTCTGCAATAAACACCACTATGGAAACTCCCACTCTGTCACATGCTTTTGTGAAATTTATGAAAAATGTTCCAAACAAACTTTCTGGGGTAATATTTGACCTCAAGGTTCACATCCTAATGGCCCAAATTGTTGTTGCCTTGTCTCTCACTCTATAGCCTATAGAGCCACCAAAGATGGAAGCTACCATGCAAATCTCGGAAGAGATGGAAAACTGTCATGAAGAGAAACAAAAAGAGGCTGCAAAAGAGGTAGTTGGGGAGCCTAAAGATCTAAATCAAGATGACTATTTTGAACACCTGGAGATGGGTCTAAATGTCAACTTGGACAGAATGGCATCTAATGAGGAGAGGTCACAATCCTAAGAAGAGGACACAAAGGCTCTCAATGAGCGGTACATAATAGAAACATCAGACCAAGAATTGGATGAAGAGTTGCCCCAACAACCCAAGGATATAGGCAGAAAGGTCAATCCTAAAGAACACCCCTCTGAGGAGAAAGTTGACACTAATGTAAATTTGGAGATACTTAAGGAGCCTCCACTCATTGGCCAAGATGAGGGCTTGGTCCAAGAAAAAGAAGAACCTCTAGAAAAGGAGGAATAAAAAGAGGAAGATTGAGGAGGAGAAGATGTGTTGAGAAGAGGCCATGAGCTTGAACAACATGTTGAGATCAATCATGAACAAGAGAGGTAATCTAGGAAGAACACATCATTCAGGAGAATATAAATTTTATTGAGATAAACAGAGGGAAGACTATACAAATAAAAGCCTTAGATGAAGAAGAAATGAATGATCAAGAGGCCCCTGGAAATGAAGAGGAGAAACCTTAGAATGAGAAAAGAGAGGAAGATGATCATGAATCATCCAAAGAGAAAACCAAGGTACCTGACTGGCTAGAGTGCCAATTGGAGAAGGAGGTTGTTGTGATCACCAACCCAAGGGCTAGACTTGACACAATCTTGGCATGGTATCAAACAAAGAAAAGAAAAGAGAAGAATCCCAGGGTTCATTCTCATATCACGGTGGATGGCTCTGTGTTCAGAACAATGAAAATTGCTACTCCTGTGACCGAAATAGATATGGGTGCTATGCAAGGCCAAAGCTACAACATATCCACAATCAATCTAGGCCCCACAACCCGTGAGTAGAAAATAGATGAATTCAAAGGTTCGGTAGCCACCATCATGCAACAAATGAACAAGGACCAATCCACAAAGGAAGACCTAAAAGCATAGGTAATAGATCTTACCACTTACATTCAATAGTGGATTTCCATCAAAGAAGAGGCCCCTACAACATCATCCACTCCCACTCTCCTCTCTGAGGAAGAGTTGAACATAATGGAAAAGATGAAAAACTAGACCAAGTCCACAACAAAATGGTTCAATTAGGTGTAATATAATGATGACATGGGTATCCGCTAAGCTGTCTAAGCATTAAACAAATTCTGAGAGTTACAAAAGAAGATAGATGAAATGATAAAGACATGCCATAGGTTCTCTCAGTTATATAGGATCTGGTATCCAAAGCTCGAGAGCATCCTCAAACTCTCCCAGGAAATATGGGAAAAGGAACTGGAGCTCCTAAAGGACAATCATTAGTTTGTAGAAACATGGTAAATTGGCCTTGATTATAGGAAATATGTTCTAGAGAATGATTTTCAAGATATGGAGCTCGATCTTGAATGGGTCACAAAACTCTAGTCTGATAATGAAGATTATTTGAAAATGATGACTAATTATGAGATGCTCGCTTTGGAGCTAGATCCAAAAAAGATAAAACATTCAGACCACAAGAAGATGGAGCAGGGGGCTATAGATATGTTGTCACTAGAATTTATTGACTCTATTGTGAGGTCTTTAATGCAGTCTAAATAGGTCATCAAAGCAACCCCGAAAGGCACCAAGAGCTTGCCAAACCAAATCACTGCAAAAATTAAGAAGATATCCTTCCAAACCCTTCAATCTAACATCATGGAATACGATAACCTCCAAGATCTAATCGAGAATTTCATGGCATATGTCACTCTCCAAAAAAATGTAAGAAAATGAATTATAGATGAATTTCTATCAAGATACCTATAAAGGATGGCAGCCACTACAAGAAAAAACTGCTATAGTTTCAGGGCAGCTAGATGACAAAATAGGGAAAAGAAAAATGATGTATTCTATATTGTCATATGTTTAGTAGTAGGTGAAACCCTAATGTAAAATGAATCCGAGCCACACAATGAAATTTAATCATATCCATTCATTTTTCTTTTGAAAAACTATAAATAGGGGGTCTCCTCTCATTTTCAAGAGAGAGTTAAGTTGTTGTAGAAAGGCATGTTGCAAAAATTTAATGAGAATTTCATTGTTATGATGGATTCTTGTGTTTTATTTACATGTGTGCATGATTAATCTTCTCAACATTATATTTTAGCTTTTATATTCTTATTTTAAGTTATTCTACTTGTTAGTTTATGTTTCACTTTAATGGTGAAGAATGCTATGGTGTTGATATCTTCTTTGCTTATACTTTTTTATGTCTATTGATGACAAAAAATTATGTAAAGTTAGTCTGAGCATTTTTTTATTGCTGTACTTAAGTTCATCAATCATTCATGCTTAATGGTGGATGAATGGTTGAAAATATGTAGACCTTAGAAGATTGCACTTGTTTCATGAGACTGTAGGCTACCCTTGGTTAAGTGGAACTAAGTTTTAAGAAGGTTGTCCAGTATAGCATCCTCCATTGTTACTATTCAACATTAGTTACAGGTTTAGGAAAATTCTTATCCCTTTTCCCTTTTGACCTTTCTTTGAAAACTAAAGTTAAAAAAAAGTTCCAACATCATAACAAAGCCAAAATTGATTGGTAAAGAGGAGTTTTAGATTACTGTTTTGAACTTCCAGCAAGTGTGCTTCACTTCCAGAATTGATAAAACTACCTTTTGAAAATCCAATTCCCTCCAAGATTAGTGACCATAAATGCTCATTGTGATTACCAGAAAATCACATCAACCAATTGAGCTATTCCAAGTATTATCATGACCTAACACCTGAGAGACCTTGGGATGATTTCTAAAACTTAGTTACATAAATTATCTTTCAAGAGAGGTAACATACTCATGTGCTACATGTGTAGAGAAGGTGTAAAAACACCCATCAACAGAACTAGAACTAGAAGGAGTGCCTCTTAGCTAAGCCGTATTGAATTGGTTCCTTCTTCCCTCAACGGTTTCATAGAGTGCTTATATCCACACCAGACAAAGGGGAACTCTGAGAACTAAAGTCCCCTACAAGGGCTAAGAGAGCCAAGAAAGGGGAAGCATCCACTTCAATCCCTTCCATCCTCCATCCATCCCCTCCATCTCCTTCCATCTATCCATCCCATTCCTCTCCTTCACTTCTGACAACACTTCATTTTGCCTATCCAATCCAAAATACCTTTCTACTTTCCATCTCCCATGACCAAGGTGTTTTCCCAACCCTTGTGCTTCATTTCCAAGGCACTACCTTAGCTGCTATCCCATTACAGCCTTAGGTTACTGTACCACAACAAATGCAACATATTCCTCCCACAATGACATGGTTGGGTAACAATCCATCTCCATTATCCTTCAACAACTACCATGACATGCTGAATAACCTGGAAGGATTTTGTACTATGTTTCACCACTGTGATCCCCAAAGGACAATAGGAGAGCACATAAAGATCTTTCAGACAACCTTGAAGGATATGCAAATAGAACATGAAGATGTAGCTTGTAGGCTCTTTCCCTACTAATTGGGGGAGGAGGCCTTTTATTGGTACATCCACTTGCTGACTAGATCCATCACCACTGGGGATCAATTGAAGGACACATTTCTGCAGAAGTTCAAAATTCTTGTCAACCCCTCCAAGTTATACGAGCAATTCATGTCCATTAGTAGGGAAGTTAATTAGCCTATTATCTACTTCAATGACCAATTCCACAGTTCTTACATGAAGTTGTAGCCACCCTATGCGGTAGATGACACCTTAGCTAAGCTATTCTATTACATAGCCTTTGATAATCTAACATTTGTGTTAGTGAAAATGATGTGTCTACCACCTTCCAAGTCGGTGGATTGATATGTAAAATCAGTCATGAAAAGTACAAAATTGGGGTAGCAAATTATGGGTTCGTTTCCTTTATTGGGACCCATTGCTCATCCAACTTAGATCCAAGGGTCCACACATACCTTATCCAATCAAATGCCCATGTTGAAACAAGTCCCCCACCTACCCATAGTGTTGCATCTAGGGAAACCTTTGAATCAAGTGCCTTTTGTACCCCATTACTTGTAGCCTCCACAACAATAGGCTTATTCCCAATAACCTCAAGTGCCCACATAATTAAAAAATTTAGAAATCCCAACTACCAAACAAAACCAACCCATGACATAGCCAGTCTTCCTTCAGAACTCAATACCATAGCATAACAATGCAGAAAAAGATTGAATCGATGAATTGATTAAAATGGTAAAGAAGTTTTATATGAATATGACACATTTGAGGAATTAAAATAACTAGTTGTAGGCCTCCCAAAGAAGCATTGAAGCCAACCTCAATAGAGACAACCATGATTTAGGTGAATCCATCAGAAAAAAATTATGAAACAGGGTAGAATTAAGGACAAAACTCTAACAGAAGGCTGCACAAAGGTAGAATCAACCATGGAACATGAGGCCAAACAATGGAGGTGTCCCTATAACTCTCATCAATTAGTAGGTGTAGATAATTCTATGAGCATGGTCTATCTAGCTGAGGCTGCCTTATCTAGATGGTGCTGGATTCACAAGATTAACATGCATTCTAAGCTAGATTCTTGAGAATTTCAAACTGCTACAAAAATATTTCAAGTTGAGGTCCAAAACATAGTTGATGGTTTGGGTTTCTGAGACTTAGTTCCTTCAGAGCCATATGATTTTTCAATGCTAGTGGTCAACCATGCTCCTTTCCCAAAAGGTGAAACCAATATCCCTGAGAATGAGGCTTCTCCTAAGGATGAGGAGGTGAAAGAGCTAAGTAACGATGCTACTTTATCTCATATTTTTCATTCAATAAATATTGGTCAAAAAGAAGAGGAAGAACCTTGTGAGGATGAAGTTCAAATGTTCCACCAAAGAGAAACTCCTTACAACTTGAGAAATAGGAAAGTAGGTGGCCCTTTCATGACTTCTACTCCTCCCAACAACTTTAGTACCACATCTAATCCTAATGCTAGCAATAATCCTACCTATCCCCATGTTCCTACCCAATACTTCAATAGGAGTAGGCAGCCAAATCAAAATTGGGATCAACCCACTAGCTCTTCCCAAGGAAAGTATTTTGAAGCAGAGGTTGAAAAAATGGGGGAATACGTAGCTGAAGAATTCAAGAAGGTTAAATTAAGCCTCTCAACCTTTGAATTACTCTGAGTCATGATGCTAGAAATTCCTTCTTTAGGATGCTTAATGGAACTACTTCATCTAAATCAGCCCAAGAAGTACCTGCCAAAAGAGTTTCTTTTGACATGCCAAACAACAATCCCATAATTAGGGAAATCTTGGGAAGGAAAATTGATTAGCCCCCAAATCAACAAGCCAATAAAAGTCAATTAGTAGATAAGACTCCCCCAAAATATTTGAATCAAGTGCAAGGAAAGGATAAATATAATGACAAAGACAAGGATCAAGTAGCCTAGGCCAATTTTTCAGTAGGGTTGTTCCAAGGGAAATTGGACACACCTCCTCTCCTAATGTCAATCAAAATATTTTACAAGAATCTACGTAACTATTTGTTGGATTTAGGAGCTTCAGCCAATGTCATGTCGTTGGCAGTATGTAAATCCTTAGGGATAATTCCCATGCCCTCTCAATGGAAGGTGACTCAACTAGATAATACAAAAGTGAACATAGTCGGGGAATTGAATGGAATACCTATGCAGATCACAATGGATCTGAGAGTCCAACATGTTATAGATTTCCAAGTTCCTAATAACCTTGACACCTATGGTGTCAGACTCAGAAGGGATTGCACCCCTGCTTTGAATGGCTATGCTACAATAGTTTATTCCCACCTGTGGCTACCTTGGAGGGTGCTACCCAACCAGATTTGCATCGATCAAGAGCCTCAAATGAATTTCATGATCACAAAATATAACAACATGACTAAGGTGCTATTCATAGAGACATAATTGATAACTTACTCCCCCATGCCCTATCAAGGTAATGAAGCATGTCAAGAAGAGGAATTGGCCTGAGAGGTCCCTGTGTTGTGTAGTGCTCCTACCAACTTAACCTGAATCCTTGATAGTATAGAGGTGTTGATTGAATCTGAAGATGAAGAATCTAGTGAATATGGTAACCTTGGATTGTTGGATGTGTTAGAACTATAAAATTTGAAAATTTTATAATTGTCTATACGCATAAAATTTTTCCAAGGAAGCCCATATCATCAATATAAAATTGATGTAATTTTCTTTGTCGCCCATGTTCTAGTCAGTATTTATCATTTTGTCTCATAAATTTCACCTAACCCAAAGCATTTGTATGTATAAAGTCATGTCAGCACGAGATGATGCAGGTCTTCCCGAGCCATAAGTTATTTAATACTAACACATATTTTTTAGTGTATCGGCGAGAGGCCAGGAATGTCAAACCGACAAAGTTTCATTTGAGGATACACATTGGGAAGACATAGTTCATAGTCTTAGCAATAAAAGGATCCTATGTAATGTCCCCATTTTGGCCATACACTCTTCTTTTGGATTTAGCCTATTTCCAGAAATCCGTAGGCTAAGCTAAAGTATAAAACTAGGGTTTCCTCTTTCAGATACTGCTCAGTTGGCGTTCAGAGGATGTTGTGCAGACTTACTATTTATAGCAGTTTGCTATTTTTAGCAAGTCTATCTTTTGGCAGTATCTATCTAGCAGCAATTCAATCTTTTGCAGTTCTATGTTCAGTTTGGCTTTCTGATGGTTTTGAAGTTAACTTACCATTTTTGGCATTTACTATTTTTAGTAAGTTCATTTTTGGCAGAAGCATCATCATCAATTTGGTTTAGCTTGGCATTTGTCAGTTTGCTATTTTTAGCAATTCATTAGTTGCAGCTTGGGCATTGTATTTGGTTATCTCCTTGGACAAAGTTTCAGACTTAGTCAATTTTCATGTCTTGAAGTTGTACCCCATGCCTAGGCTTGATGACTTCAAGTTGTTTTAAAGAAGGGGACATAAAGGGGTCAAGTGAGCATTTAATTATTTAATAAATGCTTTATTGTTGCAATATGAAATGGATGCCTAAAAGGGAAGTTGAATGATATTTTATTATTTCAAAAAGTAAAAGGCAAAAAGGTGGCGTCCCTTTTGGAAGTTGAAGTGATTCAACTTCTTGGAATTTGAAGAGTTCTT
This sequence comes from Sequoia sempervirens, assembly GCA_007258455.2. NCBI lineage: Eukaryota > Viridiplantae > Streptophyta > Pinopsida > Cupressales > Cupressaceae > Sequoia > Sequoia sempervirens. Next base: position 38,929 of record VDFB02004996.1, read on the forward strand.
GTTGCTTCATTTGCCAACTAAAGCTTATATATTGCTGTTGTTTGAAGAGCTGATCATCCATGAATTTATGCTAAAGTTATGCTGTCGAAATGACAATTAATATTTTGCTTCAAGGAAAGCTTACCTCCTAGCCTCTCACCAATTTCGTGTTTGAAATACAACACCTAGTTGGATATTTGCTGCTTCTCAAATCAGACTAGTAGATTGAGCTCAACAGATGAAGATTTTTGATGAAATTTTCAGTTTTGAAGTTGTTGATACAGTCACAGCTGAAGGTGGTTTTTGCATACAACTTTTGGAGTGAATTTAATTTGCTTGTGGGTACTTTTCCAATCCATTCCTACACCCAAGGCGACCATCTTTGGAGAGTATCAGATTTTAATTTTAAGTTACTAATTTTTAATGTCAAAATCGCCCCTCAAGGAGGGTCGTACCATTCTTGAAGCATGGGAATTTGTGCTTGAATTATATGCTGAGTTTTGGAGCTATTTTGTGATTTGTTTTTGGGTGCCAACCTCCTAGAATGATTTAGCAAAAGCATCACTCAATTCGGAGGTAATTTGGTGAAGTTATGAGCTTTTCATGATTTTCTTTGTAGCTGGTTTGAATTTCCAGAATTCTTATTTTTATATCAGATTGTTACGGTTTTCAGTTTTTGATCTTATACTTCAGTTTTGGAGTGTTATATGATTGTAAAAGTTCATACTTCTTTTTCTAAGGTTCACTCTCTATCTTTGTAAATTGTAATCTGCAGAGTTTTATTTGTAAAGGTTGAGATTAAGCATTACTAATCCAACCATTTTCAGTTCTGCAATTACTTATTGTTTTGTCATTAAATTACCCCTGGATGGTTTACTGCCAGTGTGGATAATCTGATTTGTAACACTCTTGGACCCACTTTCATAGTGGAGAATCCTCACAACTCTGTGGATGCCCGCCATAGCGGATGAATTGTTTTAATTGTAATCTTTCCCCCCACTGTTTGGTGGTAGTGAGGAAATGCTCTTCATGGCTAGTTATTCGCCTATCAGTTTCTAGTTTTCAATTAACCACTTCGTCATATGTTAGCACCTTGCCCTCAGTGGGATCTTGAGTGCACATTCTTGACGTTGAGTAGTTTTCTTTCAAGTATTTTCATTTTAGCTCCTTTTCCATATGACAACACCTATCCCTCATTGGGATTGAGTGTGCATTCTTGGTGTGAGTTCATTTCAAGTTCAGTTTTCTATTTGGAGCTAACGCTAACTACGTTGATTAAGTGCTGATTATGTGTGTTAATTCATCAAAAAAATTGTTTAGCATATTTCAGTGGTATCAGAGCCAAGATCTTGCCATCCTGTGAATAAGACAGAGTCAGTTGACAAATGAGTGATAGAGAAATCAGATTCTTCACCTAAGTTCAGTTTAGCTTTCAGAAGTTCTTAAGATGTTGCATTTTCTGAGGTCGAGGAATTGTGAGAAGTCAGATTTGATTGTGGCTTCGGAAGAATGTCAGTTCAAGAGGCAATGTGAACATGGGGCTGCCATACTCCGTAAACAATATCAGAGCATGATAGATGAGTTTAAGAACGATGTTTCATTTGACACGTTTTTGAATTGTGCGGTGATTCATGACCCTAGAAAGTTGGCTATGGTCAACTACATCAAAAAAATGATTAAAGAGGAAGTAGAACTTGCCATGGTTGAAGAATCAAGGAAGGAAGAAGCAAAAGGATCTGTTTGTGGTTTGCAGCCCACAAGTAAGCAAATTGAAGAGAAAAATCAGTCAATTAGTGTTGAAGAAGACACAAGCAAGGTGCACATTTTGGTTCAAAATGAAAGTGGGCTTGATGAAGATACCTTGGAAAATGAGGAGATTAAGTTAGAGTCCCAAAATACATCCCTAGACTTGCATGGGATGGGAAATAATGAAGATTATTATGGTAAGAAGATCATTACAGCAGTCTTGAGTCCTAATAAGGATTCAAGCAATGAAGATCTCGAGACAAATGGCTTCTCAAAAGATGCTGGTGGAACAGTTGTGTGGGATAAGTACGTTGAAGAAGAGCAAGATGAAGCAAATACTAATGGTGTCTTTGAACCAGCTTATGACCATTACGAAAGTGATGTTGTTGATGGTGATTCCGATGTGTTTTTATCTCCTCTTGTTGAAGATTTAGTGAAGGATAATTCTCTACTTTATGCTGAGCCAATTCCATATGAAGAATTAATGACAAGTGTCCAAGAAGACTTCTTTGGTATGTATGTGGGCACTAATGATAAAATCAGCAACACATCTACTCAAGATAATTTCATTGAAGAAAAGAATGACAAAATATTCAAAGCAACCAGCTTTGATGATTCTTTAATCCGATATAATGCTAGTGACTTGGGTGGTAGTGGGTTTGATTATCAAACTACATCTGTGGAGAAAGTTATAGATGAAGATTTCAGTTCAAGTGGGTTGAAGAGTGACTCATTCAAAGAGTCAATAGTTCAAGAGGAGCATGATGATCTCTTTCCTATTGATCATTGCAATCAAACCTTTCACATTTGGGATCCGGGTGCGATGTCACCAAGGTATGATAAAGAACCGGAGTGGGATAAATTTCCCTTTGATCCTGATGAAGTTCAAAAATCAGTTTGCAATAAAAGTAATGAAGTGATCTTTGGAGGAGAAGTTGCAGCAATGGCTAATGAGAACGTGATTTCTTATGTTGAAGAGAAGAATGTTTTAAAATCAGCAAATGATTTGGATGCCTTTCAAAATTACGCACAAGAAGAGTATGAGAACTTGAAAGGTCAAGATAGAGGTACTAATTTGTTTGAAGAAGTTGTTGACAAGCCTTCGATTCAGGAGATATGCAGTGATAAGATTAGAAAGGAGGCTGATTTTGAAAATCATGTCAAGGAAAACAAATCAGAAAAATTGATGTTTGATGAGCATAGCTTCTTTGCTGATTGGGATCAAGGGCCTAAAGAGCTGCAAGTTTTGAAGGATAATTTATTGGTTTCAGAAGAGAAGATTGTTAAAGTGTTATCAAGATTTGATAGCACATATCACTTCATTGAGGAACTTTGCTGGAAGTTTCAATTTGAAGAGAAACTAAATGGAGTTAAAGATGGAGACTCTCTTTCCAAGATGCAATCTATCAAAGAGGCATTGGAATCCATAAAGTCAGATTATTTGCATTTGCTCTTAGATAGGGATAATGCTATTAAGTTTGCAGAGGAGACCTATGATGCCTACCAAGAGGAGGAAGAGATGGATAGGCTTTGCCTTGATTTTACCTTAGCTCATCATTCTTTATACAAAGCAGAAAATCATTCATCTATTGCAGCTACCCTTAAGGAACAAGAAGTTAATACAAGGATTATGGAGATCAAACAAATAGTTGAAGGAATAAATGAACTCCATAATGATGAAACATTGCGTAATGCCAAGATGATCCCATATGTTGATGGTGATTGGAAAGTACATCAAGAGTGTGAACTCTTGAGTTGGGAAGAGACTTTGCCACAAGAAGGAATGGTTTGCAGCTATGCGATAGATGTTTTAACGGATAATGAATGTAGTATTCAGCATGCTACACTTTGTGGGTCGGCAACTAATGGTGAGCATCCACAAGTTGAAAAAGATGAGTTTGAATTCTATGAAGACACCAACGAAAGGGATGAAGATAATATTTTTGAGAACAACAGTCCATTATCTTCACATGATTTGGATAATCATAAGGTGATAGATATTTTCTATGAAAGTGTGCCATGTTTTGTGAGTAGTAATCATCAAGGGCATTTTGATAATGAAAGCATAAGTGGGATCAAGGATGAAGTATTCACATGGAAAGTGTGGACTCAAGGAGATTTCTTCAACATTGGCTTAAAGGTGTCAATAAAACAAGTCTTGGTAGTTGCTGGTCACTCCATTGCAGCAGCAAAGAGTGAAGATTCCAGACTTATTACTCATGAAGTTTGGGAGAAAGTTGAACCTAAACAGGCAATTTACCTTCTTAACAATCTATCTCTTGGGTTGAGTGATGTTTTGGCTCACCCTAGTCCTTTGGGGAAATGGGAATTATGGACAACATTTGTTCTGTGCTCCATTGATGTTGATGTTTTCATGGATGGGCTACATGGGTTTATCAAAGAAGACACTAACTTCTTGAGTTTGCAAATTGCTTTGATTAACACTTGGAGAACTGTGGTGTTCTCTTTTTGGTGCATTGGGGAACATTTCCAGTTGGGTATCCATGCTTGGGATCCTCAACATGGCTTGATGGAGATTGTTACAAGTGGAAAGAGGAATCATTGGAGAGATACGGGTTCAATTTTCAGATTCTTTGATGTTGTCCCCATCCTTATTAACCATTCGATGGTTCTTTTTGCACATCGACCGATGGATTGGGAAGATATATCGAACAAAGGATGTTTTTATTTTGGGTTGGAGTACCTTGAGAGGATGTGTCCAGCCTTGGGCATGAGTTGTTGTGATATTATAGATGCTAATTTCCAGTTTTGCAGCAATCCTACAACTCCTTGCATGCTGATTTTCCTAAAATCAGACTTTGAGTGGTTCATTTCAGTTTTCATAGGCAGCTGGTACATTCATTTTTCCTCTTCACAACCTCTTTTTAGTGATGATTTTTGGCTTCAAAAGTGGGTAATGATGTTTCATAGTGATTCAGATCAGTATTGGATGGTGTTCAAGTTATGTTCTAGTGGCTTTCTTTATACAATCTCTTGCACTAGTGTTTGGGGCAGCGAACCTTTGCTTGATTTGGTTCAACTTTTTGAGACTTTGGGGGAGAGATTGGTGGAAGTTTTCAGATTTTTTCTTGAATATGTCAGAATTACTCAAAGGAGGCATTATACATCCTTAAGGAGCTTTGAGGATGTAGTTGCTATGACTTTGCAAAGAGCTATTTTTTCCTTTGCAAACAGCTATGATGGAGTCACATTTGTTGTTGTGATTTGGTTTGATGCTTTGAGGAGTGATGTTGATGAGAATATTTTTGAGTTGTTTAGATTATTCTTCTTTTTTCTCAGAATGGTGATTGACATTGACATTGCAGATGTTAGTTCCTTAGATTTTATTGAGCAAGAGACGCTGCTAGATTTTGATTCAATTTCTTCTATGTTGTTCAACTTGAATTTCAGGCATGTTATCACTTTGAGGTTGCAGGGATGGTTAGTGTAGTTATGGTGCAATGATTTCATTTGTATGATAAGAGTAGAGCAGCATTAGCATGGTGGGGTTTTTCAGAGATGGACATGGGACCCCGGGATCCTATATGTTTGGTGGGATCAATTTGGAGTGTTGTGGCATTGCTTGAGGACAAGCAATTTTGGGAAGGGCAGACTGTAATGTCCCCATTTTGGCCATACACTCTTCTTTTGGATTTAGCCTATTTCCAGAAATCCGTAGGCTAAGCTGAAGTATAAAACTAGGGTTTCCTCTTTCAGATACTGCTCCGTTGGCGTTTAGAGGATGTTGTGCAAACTTACTATTTATAGTAGTTTGCTATTTTTAGCAAGTCTATCTTTTGGCAGTATCTATCTAGCAGCAATTCAATCCTTTGTAGTTCTGTGTTCAGTTTGGCTTTCTAATGGTTTTGAAGTTAACTTACTATTTTTGGCATTTACTATTTTTAGTAAGTTCATTTTTGGCAAAAGCATCATCATCAATTTGGTTTAGCTTGGCATTTGTCAGTTTTCTATTTTTAGAAATTCATTAGTTGCAGCTTGGGCATTGTATTTGGTTATCTCCTTGGACTGAGTTTTAGACTTAGTCAATTTTCATGTCTTGAAGTTGTACCCCATTCCTAGGCTTGATGACTTCAAGTTGTTTTAAAGAAGGGGACATAAAGGGGTCAAGTGAGCATTTAATTATTTAATAAATGCTTTATTGTTGCAATATGAAATGGATGCCTAAAAGGGAAGTTGAATGATATTTTATTATTTCAAAAATTAAAAGGCAAAAAGGTGGCATCCCTTTTGGAAGTTGAAGTGATTCAACTTCTTGGAATTTGAAGAGTTCTTGTTGCTTCATTTGCCAACTAAAGCTTATATATTGTTGTTCTTTGAAGAGCTGATCATCCATGAATTTATGCTAAAGTTATGCTGTCGAAATGACAATTAATATTTTGCTTCGAGGAAATCTTACCTCCTAGCCTCTCACCAATTTCATGTTTGAAATACAACACCTAGTTGGATATTTGCTGCTTCTCAAATCAGACAAGCAGATTGAGCTCAACAGATGAAGATTTTTGATGAAATTTTCAGTTTTGAAGTTGCTGATACAGTCACAGTTGAAGGTGGTTTTTGCATACAGCTTTTGGAGTGAATTTAATTTGCTTGTGGGTACTTTTCCAATCCATTCCTACACCCAAGGCGACCATCTTTGGAGAGTATCAGATTTTAATTTTAAGTTGCTGATTTTTAATGTCAAAATCACCCCTCAAGGAGGGTCGTACCATTCTTCAAGCATGGGAATTCATGCTTGAATTATATGCTGAGTTTTGGAGCTGTTTTGTGATTTGTTTTTGGGGGCCAACCTTCTAGAATGCTTCAGCAAAAGACATCACTCAATTCAGAGGTATTTTGGTGAAGTAATGAGCTTTTCATGATTTTCTCTGTAGCTGGTTTGAATTTCCAGAATTCTGATTTTTATATCAGATTGTTACAGTTTTCAATTTTTGATCTTATACTGCAGTTTTGGAGTGTTATATGATTGTAAAAGTTCATACTTCTTTTTCTAAGGTTCACTCTCTATCTTTGTAAATTGTAATCTGCAGAGTTTTATTTGTAAAGGTTGAGATTAAGCATTACTAATCCAACCATTTTCAATTCTGCAATTACTTATTGTTTTGTCATTAAATTACCCCTGGATGGCTTACCACCAGTGTCGATAATCTGATTTGTAACACTCTTGTACCCACTTTCATAGTGGAGAATCCCCACAGCTCTGTGGATGCCCGCCGCAGCGGATGAATTATTTTAATTGTAATCTTTCCCCCCACTATTTGGTGGTAGTGAGGAAATGCTCTTCATGGCTGGTTATCCGCCTATCAGTTTCTAGTTTTCAATTCAACACTCCATCATATGTTAGCACCTTGCCCTCAGTGGGATCTTGAGTGCACATTCTTGACATTGAGTAGTTTTCTTTCAAGTATTTTCATTTTAGCTCCTCCGCCATATGACAACACCTATCCCTCATTGGGATTGAGTGTGCATTCTTGGTGTGAGTTCATTTCAAGTTCAGTTTTCTATTTGGAGCTAACACTAACCGAGTTGATTAAGTGCTGATTATGTGTGTTAATTCATCAAAAAAATTGGTTAGCATATTTCATCCTATCTATTGGAACTGTAAAAATCTGATATTTTCACATGTTTTCCATTCACAATTTTCCAAATAAGTTCCTTCTTGATCATTTTCTTCCCATATTTTACCATTTTTCTCCTATGAAACCATTGTGTCATGCATGTTTCAAATTCTGGTTTGTATCAGCATGAAAATTTCTAGGTCTCCACGATCCGTTTTCTGCTTGCAAATGTCTGAGTTGCCTATTGACAAGACGTTTCCTTTGTCACGGTGATTGAAGATTTCATCTGTTGGTAGTTATTGGCATAAGTTTTTCACCAGGGTGAGGACTCCCCGAGCAGGTTGGGTCTCACCGACTAGTACATCAGGAGGTTATTGGCATGAGATCTTTCATCAGCTTTGGTCTTGGCTACCCCTCTTTGTCATACTGAAAGGTGCACTAGATTTCATTTCGGCCAGACATGGACTTCGCTGAAAAGGTTATAATGACTTCACATTGTCTCACCAACCGGCGGTGGGGGAAAAGGTTATCAGCAAGAGTTTCTTCTTCGATGTATATCATAGCGAACCTATTGGGTCTTACCGACAGTGTCTTTTGATTGACTTTTGGCTAGAGTTTTGTGTTCTCTTGGTGATCTGGGTGTGCTTGGTTGTTTCGATGTGACAAAGTAATCTACATGATGTCTCACCGATGTTATTAAGTTACAGCGACATGCGACGGATGGTGTATCAGTGAGAAAGCTAATGGGTCACAGTGATACAAGTGATAAAGGTAGTTTCAGTGAAGCATGGTGTGGCCTATGAGACATCTCCCTAACTTTTATTTGTTATGGCGACCCGCATGTGTTTGAAGGTTACATTTTGGCAATATTTTTCTCTTGTCTTGGCGACACAGGGATGGTTGAAGACTTTCGGTGAAACATTGTTATCTACAAGAGGTCTTGTCGATGTTGGAATGTTATGGCAACTATGAAAAAAACCAAAGGGACTCATCGGTGAGAGATATCTTGTGTCTTAGCAAATGGAAAGCACGTGAAGAATGCATTTTGATATAATGTAGTGTTTTCTGTATGATATCTCCATGACTCGGGCAGCAGTCATAGTGAAAGTGAATAACACAGGGAATAGAGGAATGTAGGCAGATAGCGATTAACGTTATTTTTCCTTCGGCATACTTACAGGGTGTCTCGGCGAATGGCTAAGAGATTATACTCAATTGTTGTGGCCGACATATGAAAGTTAAATGCTGTTGAAGGCCGACATGTGAGATTTTCTTGAATTCTACATTGGCCAACATTGAGTTTCAAGTGTTTTATTTTCTGATGCTAGTGTATATATATGCATCCTGATTGTAGTAGTAATCATCAGATTTTAGATCACATACAATAGATTAGGAATGGCTATAGTAGAATAATTTCCTCTTATCAGTGACTATGTGCATGTTTTAAAATGGCGAATTCAATGAAACTCAACTAGTGTGGCAAGTTATTTCTGACATCAATTGTATGTTGAACTTATTGAAAAGTATTGCTAAAGTTATCTCCAATTTTATTTTTTTTGGTTGTTTGAATTGACATAACAAGTTTATGTTCAGTTTGTCAATGCACATTTGATGTATTTGTGTGATTAATCAATTGGTTCTTTCAAGCAAAGATTAAATCTTTTTTTGTTGATCACAGTAATCAGAGAGATTCATCTGGATTATTAAAGTAGAGCTTAGTAGTCATAATCCTGCATTGTTTATACAAGTTATGGATATATCATATGCCTACAATTTGATTTTCAGCCAAAATAAGTTTCCCACTTCTGTTTATTTTGACTCCGCATACCCAACAAGGCACTGGTCTCTGCAATTTCATCATTTGAATTCATTCAGTTTCTTTATATCTGTTAATTAAGCATTTTAGGATTTAGATCAAAGGATTGCTGTCAAGTTTGATTTCGTTTGTTCACTTCCATCTGCCATTGTGGACAAAGCATTTTAGAAGGATAATCATAAGATAAGTTTGCTCAATTCAAAAGGTACACCCACATGGGTTTAGTAGCACCTAAAGAGTAGAAGGTTGAATTCTCTTGACCTTGTTTGTTACCCTAAAATGTATCAAGAGATTTGCAGCCTCTTGAGGTATCTTTACCTGTGTTTTTGAGAGATAAAAAATTGGCGACTCTGCTAGGGATTATATCGGAAAATTCGGTTGAAGACCAAATTATAGAGTCATTGGAGGAAAGGTTGTAATTTGAGAAATTTTAGAAAGAGTGATTCTGCTAGGAAAAAGATTAGAAATAATGATTTTCCTACTTTTGGAAAAGTAGGTGGTGACTCTAAAAGAATTTTTGCAATTTTTTAAACATGAATGGAGGAGGATCTTAGTTCAGGGGAGGTCATGCTGGAGCTCCTCATCATAAGCAGTATGTTCCATATCATCATTGATAGTACTATGGTCTAATGTACCAACATCAGTACCCACCTATCGCCCTCCCATCAGTACACAACAATGATCAGACAGTTTGATTTGGCTGGGATTCAATTATCCCCTTATCCAATAGATGGAAGTTGGAGAGGGATTGTTCCAAAGTTTACAAGGAGTGATGTAATCACTGTTCAAGAGCATCTAAGAAGTTTCAATGCTTTCATCCAAGATTTGGGTGTGCCATATGAAGATTTACACATGAGGCTATTCATGATATCACTTGTTGAAGATGTCAGGGATTGGTTCAATAGCCTACCAGCAGTCTCTATTGATTCTCTCCAAGGGTTTCAGGATCAATTCCTTGAGCAATATGGGAATCCAAATGCACCTGATGCTAATCTTCATGAATTAATATGGATTATGAAAGATCAAAATGACACAATTTATTATTTTAATCGAAGGTTCAATAAGTTGCAGAATAAAATATCTTCTAGATCAAAGTTGCTAGCTTTTGTAGCATTGAGTATTTATTTGAATGCATTTGATCCTAAGACAGGGTATGAATTGAGAAATAAATTCCCAAGATATTTGGCTGAGGCTCAGAAGATGGCACCGACAATTGAAAATAGTAGGAGGGCTGCAGGGATAAATGGATAAAGGAGACAATCCTAAGGTTCGTCAGCAAAGTAGCAGTTATCAGTACCGAAAGGAGAATACTTATAGGACTGAAAGGTTGAGGTTGCATGAGATGCCTTATAATACAGACTGGAAGGATGAGAAACCTATAATAGCTAGGCTTGGAAACAAATAAGCTCTTGATCATTGACAAAGACGTGAACCTATATGGTAAGTAACAATTATTTTTGTGAAGTTTGTAATATGCCGCATTAACTAGATTATTGTGTTGTAGTCTAGAGAATGCAAGAAGAGGGAATGTTGATGGGAAACAATAGAAAAGATCACATAGTATACTTGACTTCAAACACTTTTCTCCATGTCATTGGAAGGTATTCATCTTCAGAGGATGAAGGTCATCAGCATGATGTTTCAAATCAAAAATACAATGTTCATATGCCTAAACAGCAGGTTCTTTTTTGACTCTGAAGAAGATTATACAATGCCACATTTTGTTGAGGTGCCTGCTCAATACAGTATAAAGATACTTACTGAAGAAGAGATAGAAAGACTAATTGTTGCTGATCAGAAGGAAGAAAACAAAGGAGAAACATTAGAGCAGAAGAAAAGGATTAAGGGAGAAGGCTCATCTTTTAACTTCATCCAAGTGTTGTCCCAGGGAATAAGGTATGAGAACACTATCAATGTTGAATCCAGTTGTTGTATTTATGATGAATATAGAGATGTTGATTAGTTGATGCATCCAATAGAAGACAAGACATGTGCAAGACAAGATGATTCTTGTGTTAACTTGCATGAGGAAGATGAAGGTATAAGAGATTTCACTTGCATAACAAATTGCGATAGGGAAAGCTATGCATGTTGTGAAGAATCCAGTGAATATTAAGATTCTGATGATTTTTATCTACAAACAAGTGACTCTTCTTGCTATTATGAAGATACAGCTGATGATGATGAGGTTTGTATATTTGAAAGTAATTTCCAAACTTTTTCAAACCCATTGTATGATGAAGAGTTAAATGAAGATTAGATGATTTTTTGCCAAGGTATGTCCATGAATGAGTTTCAGGTATTTTCAAATCCATTCTATGAAAAAGAGGAAATAATTCCATATAAACAAAGTATTTATGGCATAAATGACAGCACTGATGATGTTTCTAATTTCCCATTCTCTGATGGTATTGGATTTCTATTTGATGATGACAAAAGTGAGGAGTATAATTGTAGTGATGAAAATGTTGAAACTTGTTCACTTGTCAGTCAACAAATTTCAGATTTGTTTCCTCCTAAATGCCAGGGGTGTGCACGTGAAGATGATCTTGAAGTTTTGTGTCCAGCTTTCTTTTGTTTTAACAGTGAAAATTCTTTGTGTAAAGATTCTTATGACTCCTTATGCATTTCTTGGAATGATGGTGATACTTTTGGTGTTGATCAAAAGTCTGTTTCCATTTAGGATGAGGTATGTATTTTTGAAATTTCTAATCCATGCGAAGAAGACATTTGTTTGCATGCCAAGGATGATAGAAGTCCAGATTTTATTGGTTCACATATGCATGATATGGAGGATATGAGTCATGATCCAGTGTTGTCTCCAAATAGAGATACTGAAGAGATGCAAAGGGTTTCTGACTTGTTTTCCTCAAACATCATTGATACGATAGAAAATTTTATTTCTAAAGTGAAGCACTTTGATAATAAATTTTCAATACAGTTGGGAGAATGTTCCATAATACATAATAGTGAGAAAGAAAATGAGGAATTTTGCATTGAATATGCATATATTTGTATATTGAAGATAACAGAGATTTGTTTGATGATGAAGAATATAAACTGCTGAATACTATTGTGATTTTGGACCAATCCAAGCATAATGATACTCTACGATCTTGAAATAACAGAGACAGGAAGGATTGCATGTGTATCTTCAAGAGGAATCTGATGAACTCAGGAGAAAATCAGGTATTTGACAGGGGAAAGCTTGGTTTGAGTTTCAGATCGTAGTAGCTCAAGATAGGTGAAGTTGAAACACAGAGGATTTAGGATTGACAGTGCATGGAAAACTCTTGCTTGTCCTCTTTAAAATTCCTTTCCATGCACAGTAGTTTAGGGATTTGCATTCATTTCCATTTTACATTCATTTTGTGTCCTTTCCATCATGCTTTTTGTCCATTTCCAATTTGCTCATTTTATGTCTGGTCTGCTCACCCAAAGGTTTTGGATCCTTGCAATGATCATACTATCATTCATCCCCAGATGGAGCCACTATTGGAACTGTAAAAATCTGATATTTTCACATGTTTCCCATTCATAATTTTCCAAATAAGTTCCTTCTTGATCATTTTCTGCCCATATTTTACCATTTTTCCCCTTTGAAACCACCGTGTCATGCATGTTTCACATTCTGGTCTATATCGGCATGAAAATTTTTGGGTCTCCCCGATCCTTTTTCTGCTTGCAAACACCTGAGTTTCCTATCAGAAAGATGTTTCCTTTGTCACGACGATTGGAGATCTCACCTATTGGCAGTTATCGGCATAATTTTTTCACCAGGGTGAGGTCTCCCCGAGTAGGTCAGGTCTCACCGACTAGTACATCAGGAGGTTATCAGCATGAGATCTTTCATCGGCTTTGGTCTTGGTGACCCCTCTTTGTCTTACTGATAGGTGCATTAGATTTCATTTCAGCTAGACATGGACTTTGCTGAAAGGTTATAATGACTTTGCGTTGTCTCACCGATCGGCGGTGGGGGAACAGGTTATCGGCAAGAGTTTATTCTTCGATGTATATCATAGGGAACCTATTGGGTCTTGCTGACAGTGTCGTTTGATTGACTTTCAGTGAGTGTTTTGTGTTCTCTTGATGTCTCGCCAATGTTATTAAGTTACAGCGACATGGGACGGATGGTGAATCGGTGAGAAAGCTAATGGGTCATAGCGATACAAGTGATAAAGGTATTTTCGGTGAAGCATGGTGTGGCCTATGAGACATCTCCCTGACTATGATTTGTTATGGTGACCCACATGTGTTTGAAGGTTGCATTTTGGCAGGAGTTTTCTCTTTTCTTAGTGACGTGGGGATGGTTGAAGAATTTTTGTGAAACATTGTTATCTACAAGAGGTCTTGCCAATGTCAGAATGTTACAGTGACTGTGAACAAAACCAAAGGAACTCATCGGTGAGAGATATCTTGTGTCTTAGTGAATGGAAAGCACGTGAAGACTCCATTTCGATATAATGTAGTGTTTTCTATATGATATCTCCATGACTCAGGTTGGTCACGGCGAAAGTGAATAACACAGGGAACAGAGGAATGCAGGAAGATGGCGATTAATGTTATTTTCCCTTCGGCATACTTACAGGGTGTCTTGGTGAATGGCTTAGAGATTATATTCAATTGCTATGGCTAACATATGAAAGTTAAATGTTGTTGAAGGCTGACATGTGGGATTTTCCCAAATTCTACAGTGGCCAACATTGAGTTTCAAGTGTTTTATTTTCTGATGTTGGTGTATATATATGCATCCCAATTGTAGTAGAAATCATCAAATTTTAGATCACATAGAGTAGATTAGGAATGGCTATAGTAGAATAATTTTCACTTATCAGTGACTATGTGCGTGTTTTAAAATGGTGAATTCAATGAAACTCAGTTGGTGTGGCAAGTTATTTCTGGCATCAATTGTATGTTGAAATTATTGAAAAGTATTGCTGAAGTTGTCTCCAATTTGATTCTTTCTAGTTGTTTGAATTGACATACCAAGTTTATGTTCAGTTTTTCAATGCACATTTGATGTATTTGTGTGATTAATCAATTGGCTCTTTCAAGCAAAGATTAAATCCTTTTTTGTTGATCACAGTAATCAGGGAGATTCATCTGGATTATTAAAGTAGAGCTTAGTAGTCATAATCCTGCATTGTTTATACAAGTTATGAACAGATCACATGCCTACAATTTTATTTTCTTCCAAAATAATTTTCCCACTTCTATTTCATTTGACTCCACACACCTAACAAGGCACTAGTCTCTGCAATTTCATCATTTGAATTCATTCAGTTTCTTTATATCTGTTAATTAAGCATTTTAGGATTTAGATCAAAGGATTGCTATCAAGTTTGATTTCCTTTTTTCACCTCCATCTGCCATTGTGGAAAAATCATTTCAGAAGGATAATCATAAGATAAGTCTACTCAATTCAAAAGGTAGACCCGCCTGGGTTTAGCAGCACTTAAAGAGTTGAAGGTTGAGTTCTCTTGTCCTTGTCTATTACCCTAAAATGTATCAAGAGATTGGAAACCTCTTGAGGTATCTTTACCTGCATTTTTGAGAGCTAACACTATCAGAAAGACAATAGTCATCGAGGTGAATCATATCAAGCTTATATGAGTCTTACCCTTTGAAGAACAATGAGAGATGTCACCTAGACTAAAGCTATTGGAGTAAGGTCATCCAAATTCATCTGGTCTTGCCGACAAAACAAAGAAGAATTATGTCGATGATATTGGGATGAGTTCTTGGATGCCTGCCAACCCCCTATGTCACAACAACAAGATTGCATTGGTAAAATTCTTGGTGATATGTTGGAGGGAATGATCATCAGCGAGAAAAACTTCATCGAAGAGAGATAGGAGAGTCATACTAAGTGTTGTTTCATCAGCAAGAAAATCATTGTGTCTAGGCGATCAATAAATAGACCAAAGGAAATATCTCGGCGAGGCATGAAGTAAGCAAAGGAACGTTTGCCTGACCTATTAAGCGACAATGATAGGTTTGCATCAGTGGGAATTATAGCGATATACTTGAGATTGAAGGGATAACTCTTGGGGAGACTCATAACGTTGGTGAAACTACAAGACATCTTAGTGGCATATGATCTATCGATAGCAAAGATACAAATGAATCAAAAAAATTCTTAGGGAGACTCAGAGTGTCAGGGAGACTACAAGATATCTTAGAAGATGTTTTAATAAATGTTGGTAGAAGCCCTAATAGAAGGATTTCCCAAGATTTGAAAATGTCTCATTGACAATACTACATGATGTGACAGTGAGTATAAAAAGTAAAATACTTGCTACACTTGTGTTTTAGCTAAAACATTAATGGTGCCACAAAACATAAGCAACTTCATGAATTAAGGAAAATTCAATTGAAAACACTATTGCAGAATTGATAGCGGAGAAAGTAGAAGGACGAATGAAGAACTAGGGCATTTTTTCAGCTAAAAAGTTTCAAGTGAAATACAGTAAGCTCTTTGTGCCTTGACTTCTATAATTTTGACTTCTATAATTTTTTAAGAATGGAAGCCACTACTTTAGGAAAATTGAAGGGGAGAAGACATGGGGAAAGTAGTCAATCTAGAGGAAAAAATAGAAAACTGAAATTGAGCTAGAGGGCACTGAGCAGAAGCTAAGTTGAGATCTTATCGACCAATTACCTAGCTCTGGACCTAAATCCAGGTGATCTACACAACTTAGGGTAGAAGTGGATAAACTAGATGACAAATGTAAGCTCATAGGATATATTTGGACACCAATAAGAGGCTATGAACTTTTTAATTTTCATTTCTATTGAAGGAATCAATTTGAACCAGTATGTAATCCATGGAAGCTTAATCTGGGAAAGTTGGTTTACCCTAATGTATTTTTCAATGTTGAATTGGTGAGATTGTTGGCTGCTCATTATAATTCAAAACTCAAAGCCATTTGTGACCATCTGGGAAACCATTTATACATATATCAAAAGATGTAATAGGTGAGTTTTTCAAATTGGAAGGGGTTTGCAATGAGAAAATCATATGTGAAGAATTAGAAAGGGAATTCAAGAGGATGGACACAATTTATAAAGGTTGGAGGTTGCCACTGCATAAAATTAGACAGGGCAAAAAACTTTTTCCACTAGAGGATAGTGATGGACCCCCTTCCATGTTGATCTTTTTGAACCCTATATGAAGTATACTTATTTCTTGGTAGACCAAGTATTGGGAATGGAAGTCCCTGAATATATGTCAATCATTCCTATGATAATTTCAGTGGATATTCAGTATCACAACTCTAGGCCTTTTGATTATGCCTCATACATTTTTAAGGGGCTTGATTTTGGGTTGATGGTAGTAAAAGGTGGAGCCTCTATCTTACATCTTAGGCATTATTCATTATTGATGCACATAGTGTTTTATTTTGGATAAGAGTTAGGGCTATGGCCTAAGGAGACGATAATTTCACCATTTGATAATGAAGGTATGTCATTACCTATTCAATTATGGACTACTATTTGGGATAGTAGGTTTGCTAATTCTTGTTTCATACACTTTGAGGAGTATTTTGTAAAGCCATTATACAAATTCTACAATCATCCATGTGCTTATTCTTTATCTGATGAGATTAAGTGGTTTCTTAGGCCTAAGGAATTCAATGGGCCAATTAGTCACAATTGGGGGGACTGGTATTGTTTGGATGATGCTACCATGATTAGAGTTTACGGATTTGAAGATTCCCCATTCATTTTTCCTAAAACAGTCCCAGACAGGATTGCATACTTGGAAATTGTTAAGCAGATGGACTTCTCCAGTGTTATGAATTTGATCTCCTTTGGAAAACCAGCTTTTATGCCCAGTACGTTGTGCTTCAGTGATTTTACTATATTGTCAAAGGAAGGGTATAATTTGATTCTTGATAAGCTACTACAATACAACATGAAAAGAGGACCACCGAGAAAGAATTTTGATCCAAAAGGATTTATCAATTCTACAAGACAAAAGATAAAATTTGGAGGATATCAACATGTACCCTACCAGTTTGATGATATGATTAGGAACTTGAAAGCTAAGGAAGAAGAAATGGTGATTGAAAAATATAATCAAGGATTGAAAGATATAGAGTTGTTATCTTCTGGGGAAGAGGCATCTGAGGGTAATATGCCATAGGGTCAACCAAATAAAATGTCAAGATTAAGAACTCAGGATTATACCTGCCCTACCAGGGAATTAAGTGTTGAAGAGAGTGTAGATACATATGTAGGGAACATAGAGTATAAGTCATTTGTGGAAGATAATTAATTTATAAATTTTCCAAAATTTAAAGCATTCTTATATAAATAAAAAGGAAAAGAGATAAGAGAAATGGTTGATAATGTTTCACCAAGTAATGAGGAACACCTATTGAAGGACCTAGAGATGAGTGTGAACAAAGAGATGGCAGGTATGACCCCTGAGAAGGGAAGGAGAATTTTAGAAATTGCTAGTGTTATGATCTTTCTAGGGTTGGATCTCAATTCTGAATTAATCTTTGATAGTTTTCTAAAGGATAGTAATGCTAAAAATAAGCTCAGCCCGGAAAAGGTGATAGAAGTATATGCAGGGTCAAAATACAATCTAGATGAAGGGTGATTAATGATTTGGGCCTTGTATCCACCTCACAGGAAATCAATTGTCATTGACACTGAGAAGGAATTTGGGCATGTTATGAATTTAAAGATTGGAGAGGCTAATCCTGTGGCAACTCCAGAGATTGGAATCAATGTAGCAAAACTGAACAAAGCTCAAATACAAATGTTAATCAAGGAAAGAGAAATGTACAAAATAAATAATGAGAGGATGTTGAGAGAAAATGATCACCTGAAATATTTGTTAGGAGTTACAATGATATCAACCAAGCTGCTCACTCATGGTGAAATTTCACAAGCAATAGATCATTGGGAAGGATCAAGTGCATAGTCTCAAGGGAAATATGATGCACTTCTAGCAATAATTAAGAAAAGACAAGACATTCTAACAACTTGGTTGAATAAGCTCTAGGGAATACACTCACATAACTTTGCTGCATTGCAAGAACACAAAAGAATGGATGGTAGAATTCTAGAGAAGCTTCAAGAAATAAACTAGAGGGATTTTTTTGATAATGTAGCAATTGAGGCTACAAATCATCTTGTGAATAAGCATAGAGACTTCTTTGAAGGATCGCAAGGGGATGCACATGGATTAATTAATGCCACCAAAAAGGGATTAACTGCATTCTTCGATGATAGAGGAAGATTAAAAGAAATGAGTAAGTGGAAAGGTGAAAGTGAATTAATATTGCAAGAAATCTTGAAGGCAGCTACCACGAAAGATACAACACTAGATGAAGCATGCAAACAAAATGAAAAGAGGGTGAAAATGGAGATCATGATCTAGAATGCATTGGGAGATGTAGATATGCATGGGCACCGGAACTACTTGGACCACTTGTCGAAGACTCATTTATGGGTTAACAGAGCTTAATTAACCTTTTAAATTTATTATTGTTTTAACATAATACATTTTGAAAGGACGTGTCCTTTCAGGAAATTGATGTATAAATACCCATTTTTGATAGTGAAAGGGAGATAGCGAATAGTGAATAGGAGAAATATATAGTAGATTACAATGTTTTACAATTATGAGACTATGATGCATGTTTGAAACTATGGGGATATCAATGAAAATATTTTGATGTGGTGGCGTATTTCTGGTATCAGTTGTTTGTTGTGTTAATTGAAAGTATTATTGAAGTTGTATCTAAGGTTGATGTTTTCTAGTTATTTAAATTGATATAACAAGCTTATATTCAGTTTATTGGTGCACACTTGTTGTATCTATATGGTTGATTAATTGGTTCTTTCAATAAAAGATTAAATCCATTTAGTTGAGTAGAGTAATTAGGAAATCTCATTTGGATCATTAAGAAGAACTTGGTAATCATATTCTTGTATGTTTATACAAGTTATAAACTCAAATTTATATGGCAAATAATTAGAGTATCTACTAGAAAGAGCTTATTCATTTTAGATTTCTCATTTGATTCTATTTTCACTCAATTTTTACATCTATTAAATCGAACATATTATATTTTAGCCTTGATATTGCTATACAATCTATACCAAACTAAAAAAAAATTATCCACTCACATTTTCTGTTGTGGATGAATTATTCTAGGAAATAAACACAAGACAAGTCTGCCTCATTCATATAGGTATACCTGCCTAGGTCTAGCAGCACCAAAAGAGAAGAAGGTTCAAACCATTTGGGCTTCTATGTTACCCTAAAACCTATCAAGAGATTGGAAACCTCTTGAGGTATTTTTCCTATGTTTTTGAGAGCTAACATGATGGATTCCAAGAATTTATGCAAAAATGTGCACAAAACCAGCTTAATTTGGTAACCATAATGGATTTGCAAGAGTTGTTACTGCCAAGTTGGTGCAGGGTACATAATGTAACCCATTCAAAATTTGAGTGTTTCCTCTGTCAAACAATAATCGAGCATATCAAAAGTTAGGTCATTCTAAAGGAAAATGTTGAGGGACAACAAGAGTGTTGTTTGTCTACACATATGCAACCACCTAAGGATACAAATGTAGATGTAGAAAAAAGAAAGGAAGCACACTCAACCAACTCCAAAGTTGAAGGTTCTTCCAAGTTCTAGAAATTGTGCTTCGATGGGTCCAAATCCAAACAAGGAGCTAGAGCGAGCTTCAAGCTCATCAGTCCCACATATAAGATGCATTTTTCTGCCCATAGAATGCAATTTAATTGTACAAACAATGTAGCAAAATATGAAGCATTAGTTCATGGACTCTTGATGACATTAAAAAAAAAAGTCAAAATGCTACAAGTGTTTGATGATTTTGAGTTGTTAGTGAAGCAAGTTAAGAAACTTTATTCCTATCATGATAGAAGATTAAAAAACTATAGACACAGGGTATGTGACCTTATAGATGCATTCAACATTTAGTTAATCCCCTGTAATAGGAATCAAAATATTGATGCATTAGCTCAAGCAGCTAGTGCCCTTCAACCCTTGTCCTTAACAAGCTTAAATAAATTCACTGTAGAGCTCACCTCTTCCCCGTCAGTGCCTAACAATGTCATCAACTTTTGATGTTCAATAATGACAAACACATACTTGATTTTATAATAAGTTCCTATGTATTCACAACCCAAATAATTGATGAGATAGAACCTAAAGAGGCTACACTTGACATAGAGGGAGTCATGAACCTAAAG
>VDFB02004997.1:0-12041 GCA_007258455.2 Sequoia sempervirens
TTTAAACCTAATTCATTATTCATTCATTCATAATTCATTCATCATTCATAATCTATCTCAACTCAAGCAAGCTAGGGTTTAGCATTTTGAGTCTTCACAAGGAAGCATCTTCAAGAACATCATCAAGGCATTCAAGAGCAAGGTCCTTCCTCCATTATTGCAGAAATTCAAGATCCTTCATCATGGAAAGTCTCTAATTGCATTGTTTCATTTTTCATTATCTCATTTCTTCATTTTAGTTTAATTACCTAAATGTGGTTTGACCAAGGCAAACCCCCAATACCTAACAATCAACATTTTATCTCTTTTCCTTGTGTGATTGCATATTTAGGTGCTTAGATGGATTGTACATGATTGAAGATTAGGGTGAAAACTTGTTGAAGTTATCTCTGCTTTTACAAGGCCAAAACAAACACAAAAAGTCACCAATAGTGCTAAAAATCAAGGTTTTGGATCGGGACACTTCAAGGTGTAGATTGAGCAAACTGGAAGCTTTAGATTCCATTTTTGAATATTCATAAAATCCAAAATGGATTAATTCACATAGAGTAGCCAATGAGTGCCATTGCACCTATTTTTTAGATATTTTTGCATATTTGGACACCCATTTGGCTAAAATGGGCCCTAATGTAACTTTCTAGAACTGGTACTAATTGATCCAAAATGGAAAATGAGTCCCACTAGGCCTAAAAATCAACATCCTTACAATTTCAGAGTCATTTCCACTCTCCAACAAGTTTATAGGTGCACACATTCTATTTTATAACTTTCCTTTTTGTTTAACTTGCAATTCTATTCATTTTTCTAGGTCTTTTGCATACAACAATGTGTTTTCAAACACTTCATATTTCTTTAGTTTTGCATAAATAAGCAATGCATTTTATCAATTCATTGCATTTAGGGAATTTTATTTAGGCTTATTTTCATTGTACTTGCATTAGTTTGAGTGAACCACCTAGATTTTGTGTGGGGTCTATCTCTCTCCTCTAGGTGAAAAACCCTAATTGAGCAAGATAGTCATAGTACTGTACAACCCAAAAATCTATGGTTCACTTTTTTGATCTCATTAATTTATGTTACAATTGACTTGGATTTTTAGTTCATTTTGCATATCATAGCATGTTTTCAAAAATCTTGCATTTAATTAATTTTGAATTAGTAGTTAATCTCTTTTATCAATTATTTGCATCTAGGACATTCCCCTTAGACAAATTTCAATCATCTTTGCATTGGAATCTCAAGGGCTTATTCTTGAGTGAGTTATTAAGACTTTTGGATACCTCTCTCGTGATAGGTGCAAAACCATAGAAGTGTAAGAGAGCCCATACATCCAAAAATATTTGGTTCATTTTGGTGAACCTACCTTTAGAACATCATATTTCTGATTTCAAGTGCACTTACATCCTAGGAATAGCTCACATTAGCATTGCATTGCATTTTGCATTTTTTAACTTGCATCCTAGGGTTTCCAAATTTGCATTAGTGAAAAACTCATATAGCTTGAATTTTTGCATTTCATTTCATTAAAAATCAATAAGATTATTCATTTTAATATTATACCTACATAAGAAATCATAAAAAGCATAAAAACCAATTAAAAAAAATCTAAAAAATTTCAAAAAACTCACTATCTAGACTCATTCACCACCTTAGGTGACTTAGTCCAGTTGCACATTTTTCACTACATATTCTGGCATTTAATCCTCAATTTCTAAGTTTCTATTTGTTGTTTCTACATTCCAGTTTTACTTTCCAAAATTTTAGTTTATGAGTTTCACATTTTAGTCCAGCTGCACATTTTTCACTACATATTCTGGCATTTAATCCTTAGTTTCTAATTTTCTATTTGTTGTCTCCTTTGTTCATTTCTTGTCGAAGGTGAAGGTTAGAAATTTTGCAAAGATTGTTGAAAGGGTTGGGACCTTTTCCAAAGAGTTAAACATGCAGTTCATAAGAGTGTCATGTCTTAATTCATTGCTAGGCTCACCGAGGTGAAAGGTGCAATGGAGGAGGAGAAGACCATCACATACACCACCAAGGTATTTGGCATGTTCATGAGCTTCAAAAATAGTGAGATGTCTGGGAGGGACATCAAAAGACATAGCTCAATGGAAGGAGAAATAAACATGTGCACCCTCTTAGGGTTAGGAATGCTTACACTCATAGCAGAAGCTAAAAGTAGAACTAAAGCTGATAGAATTGAAGCAAAAGGGACAAGAGAGGAAGATGTAGCAAAAGGTGCCAAAGTAGGAATTTCCAACTCCTCCTCTTTCCTTTGCAAAGTAGCCTTCATAGTAGCAAGAGCCTTTTTTTGATGCTTGCGCTCACACACAAGGTGATTCTTGCAACTATGAGAGCTAAAGGTCAGAGGTTGAGATGGAACAAAGGGATCATATTCAACCATTAGAGTGTCTATTTCGGTCAATTTTGATGGAGGGAGAGAGTCCTAGATTAGAATAGGAGGGAGACATTGATAGGAGGTTGGAACAACAACAGGGGGAGTAGGATCTAACACCTCAGTGGCGGGCCTCTTCCAATTCACCTCCTTGGGGATAGGAATAGTAGGAGGCTATGAAGGCCGAGACATATAAAAATTCCCACAAGGATCCTTCCCCTTACCATAGATTTCAAGCCAAGGGCCCGTGGGTAGAAGGGGAAGTTCAAATGTTGGATGCTTAGGATTTTGCCAAGCGGGCACCATTGGGTTCTCTAGCAAGCACCAAGGAGTAAAATCTAATGATGTTGCAAAATGGTGAGAGGGAGTGAGAAGCAGAACAATGGAAGAGGAGGAAGAAGAACTTCAAGCATGCTTCTCTTACTCCCTTCTCTAAGCCAAGGTGGCATCACTATTAGCTTTTAGGCAAGCCCTATGTGAGACAACATAGGGAGAAGGAGGGTACCTTACTTTAGGTGTTAAGCATTCACTCTTGTACTTCACATTACTTTGCTACAAGAGGTCTCTCTTAGGAGGAAGTGGACCAATGAGCATAGGAAAGAAGTGATCTAGTAAGTAGCCACCATGTGCAATTTAGAGTTTATAACTAGTGTCATGGACTACATGCACTGTACCCTCATGGATGAATTTTAGACATTTATGCACTATTGAGAAAACTATGTTCATACTGACCAACTAGGGGATAGCTAGTTTCACCCTTAAGAGTTCAAACCTTGAGATTATGTCAAAGTGTAAATTCACTGATTTAGGTCCAACTAGGACCAACAAGGTGATGCATCTAAGGGGAGGTACAAAAATTCCATTATGCATACAATTGGTACTTAGATTCATCATGCGGTCCATCTTTGTGCATGAAATTAATTAGCATAATCTCCTCAGTAATGACATTCACCTGACACATTGGGTCAACAAGAACACCTATTACAGTGTTTCTATTGATTCATGCGGGGATGTATAAGGGAGGTGGCTCTTTGTTATAGTTCATTGGAAGGTCCTACGAGGTGAATGTTATGCCAGGAGAACTACTCGTAGGTTGCATAAATGGGATGGCTAGATGTAAAAATGTCATCATGTATACTAGATGGAACTATCACATAGCCCCAAAAGGTTTCACAATTAGGCAGTGACCCAACTGAGGTTTCATTCCACGATGCCTATGGGACCTTCCAACTACACCACTAGGGGTCATAGGTTGGGTTACAAGGTGGCATGCCTCACAACACACACACCCACAACACTCCTAGGATACAATGAAAGGGCCTTTTAACATTGCTAAATGAAACCAAAATGGTTCATGTCGGGTTCACTATAATATATGTTAGGGGGATAAACCACAACAAGCCTCCAAGTCAAAGAGAGTTGAGAGCAGAGGGCTTCCGTAACTTACCTCAAGCTAAGTGGGTATTTTAGGTCAAGGATAGACCATGAAGAGCACTCTCAAGTGCTTCTGTCACTCTACTAATCCAAATGTTTGGATGGGGCTAAACGAGCTAGTTTCTAGAACTTGAATCATACCTCAAAAAAATCTATGCCTAAGGACAATAGTGTGGGTGAGGGATGATAGTACAGTGCACTGGTGTCTATCAGTGGCACTGGCATCCATACAGGTGAAAAGTGTAAAAGTATAATACGTAGTACAGAAAGACCTACTAATAGTCTAGCCAATGAAATTTAATGCATTAAATAGAATGATAAATAAGAGAAAACAAGAAATAACTATGAAAGTGATAAAGGAGATAATGAAAGTGAAGGTGATGAAGATGAACTCACTAAGAGTCCAATTTGTGAGCAAGCTCCACACATACACGTATCTACACACCCCTGAGAGAGGAAAAATGTTAGGGATGTATAAGGTTTTTTCTTAGTCAAACACTTGCTTTGGTGTTTCCACCTCCACAGACAACTAGATAGGTAAAGAGGAATACGAATATGATAAAGGAAATGCTAGAAAGGAGAATATTGAACACTACAAAAAACACAATGCTACTCTATCAAACCACAATGAAAGAAGGATAGTGAAGCAATACCACCTCCACCTAAAGGAAGTCAAGGCCAATGAAGGGAGAATTCAAGAATACGAATTTGAAAAAGTATACAAGACCATAGTGGTGATGAAGGAGGCATTACAAGACACCAAACTCGTAGCTTCTATGGTCGCACAACACGTTCTTGATAAAGTTGATGGAGCAACAAGTTGTTAAGAAATTCTCAAGAGATCAAGCTAGCTATGAAAAATTGTTCTAGAGATTGTGGAAGATCGAATGAATTTCTAAAAGGATGAAGTGATAGTGAAAAAAATCCATTTGAAGATGGAAATGGAGGGAAAGAGTTGTTCTTGGGTTGGATGGTTGACATAGAGGCATTATGCTTCATCTCTAGTGAGGAATGTAATGTCCCTATGGATTCGAAAGATAGGAATATGTCAAGGACAATAGTGTGTCACATAGAATTTCTTGCACCATGTGCATCCCTGACAAAAACTCCCCCATCAACACAAAGGACAAGCGCCAATTGGATGCACTACAAATAGGTGATGTGGAATTTCTTAGTCAGGTTTGATTTTCTAAGATGGAGGGGTGTAAAAGGGGAATTTGCAAGAGGGGTGCAAATTTTATCATATACAAAAACCACACAGTTTATACCCCATGGCCATTTTTAATTAAAATTAAGAAATTTTTGCTATTGTTTGCAATGATATTACCAAGGAAATGAAATAATATTGTCTTCTCACTAAATCATATCAAACCTTCCAATACAATTTTACCAAAGGTAAGTGATGCCTTTAATATTTTAACAAATAATGATGATCTTGTTACTATGAATGTAGATAAAGGTAGTACCAAATTTAATATGAATAGGAATGACTATATCTCCAAAATTCTTGATCTTCCCTAGAATAGTGGAAGCTACAAAATCATGAATCACAAACCTATTCTCAAAATTCTAAAGGATGTTAAATTTACTATTTCCTTCTCTTCTTTTAAGAACACTACCAAGAACTATATTTTCCTTCCAAATAGGTTCCTCCTAAATTTATGATGATTCAAAACTCCATAAGACTAGGATTTAGTTTATAGATTAACCCCAACAAGATTGCTTGATATAGTAAGCCTTTCAAAAAATGAAGAGGTGAGTAAACAAGTTCTATATTTATTGAAAAACAGAATTATAGAGAAAGCCTCATTTGATAAAAAATGTTATTCATGTAAGCACCAAAGAAGGATGATGGATGGAGTTTGTGCACAGTGAAACATTGAATAATCACATGGTTAATGTAGAAAACAATCTATTCCAAAAATTCACCCTCTAATATGAACAAATAAATGGCATCAATGTATCTAATAAGCATGGGTGCGAATTAAAAAACTCAATAAATTAAGGAAAAGAAAGGACGTGATAGAAAAAAACTTCATCTAAGACATATCCCTATCCTTTGTATAACATGTCATGATAATATCAAGGATAGATTTTTTATGTGTAATGAAGGACAAGAACCTACCATCATCTAGCATGCATGCATATCATCCAAGGAATGGGACTTAAACAAAGCCATTAGGTAAGAATAGATTAGGGTTGGATATGAAATATCCAAACCATAATAAAGGTATACTACATATGCGAGGAAATGGCATGAACTTAAACCCTAAGAAAATTCAAAAATGAATGATTAAGCTAATAATTATGTTAGATTTTGAATATCATAAAATCAATGAAGTTATAACCCTTAGACTAAACTCTAGGAGGTGTAACCAAGGAAGTGTTAACAAATAATATAAAGGAAAATATAATATTCTCATAGTTTAATGTAGGCTAGCTATATAAATGGAAGAAAACCAAACACAAGTAAACTTGAAAAAAAATGATTGAAATAATAAAAAAAATGTATGAGTTACAATTACTATTTTTCGAAATTAAATTTGAGGGATACATGTACTTAGCTTTGAGAATAATAGTAAACAATAAATCTAATGTACCACTACATTCACATACCTTAGAAATAGAAATGAAAACAAATTACTATGGAATTGAACTAGGATCAAGAGGTATAAATATCAAGATAGACAATAGATGTATGGGTGTGACGGGGTGACCTGTCAATAGTGTGTTCCACTTTTTGACAAAACTAAGGTATTGAAATCAATATTTTTTTGCCAAATTTTCACTTTTTGACACTTAGATGGTGCACAAAATATTATATATAATCTACGCAGAGTGCCAACTAGCCATTATAATTATATAACTGCGACTTAAATATTACCTCGACAAATTGAATATAAGAGAAATGCATCCCATAGTATTTGAAATGAATAGATTCTCTCATTGAATGAGACAAATGCTAGACAGAGTGCTAGAAAATAGGACGGAATCTGATCAGAACGATTGACAGACCAATAAAAGTGAAGGAAAGAAACGAAAGAAACATAGAGTAGAGAGCTTGAACATTGAATCTTCATTTAAGAGAAGATGCTTGGTATTTGGAAATTTGTAGGTGTTGAATAGGTGACCTCATTCTATATTCGGTCAGTCGAAGATGTCCTCATTCTATATTCGGCCAGCGGAAGATGTTTGAAGCAGTAAAATTACAGGAAATGAGAGAGAGTGTTGATCAGTTCCACTACAATTATGGAGCTTCTACACTCACCAGTATTTATGTCTGATTCTTATCACTCTTCACAGCCCGGGCGGCCTCCACGGTGTGTGTTCAGCACAAATTCACTGTGAGGATTTGTTTTTGCCATGGACGAATCTATTAAAACTTAGGCACCAGTTGAATGTAACATCTGACCATGAGGATTGCTATGTTTATTGCAGATTGGAACTCGGAAGGTAACTCGACTGTGCAAGGAACAAGAAATTGGGACGGTGAATGGACAGTTTCCAGGCCCTACTATATATGCTCATGAAGGTGACAACGTTGTTGTCCAAGTGCAGAACAATGGCCCCTATAATGTTACAGTGCACTGGTGAGAGAAAATATTCCTAATATTAAATTTCAAGCAGAGAAGATTAGTCAGAGGATAGGTGATTTCAAGATGCATATGTGTGCATTCATACAAGATTGTTTATGGGCTTTTGCAGGCACGGTGTAAGGCAATTGAGATCGTGCTGGGCTGATGGGCCAGCCTACATTACGCAGTGCCCCATTACTCCTGGGAATGCTTTCACCTACAATTTTACCATCGCAGAACAGGAAGGGACGCTATGGTGGCACGCGCATATCTCGTTTCTTAGAGCTACGGTTCACGGAGCTTTAGTCATTTACCCCCGGATTGGAAAGCCTTATCGTTTTCCTAAACCGGGTGTTGAGTATCCTATCATCTTAGGTAGAAAGGGGACTACTTTTCCATGCTTGGTTAGATTGCATTTACGGTTTGCGTGATAATTACCCAGATCTAACAGTTCGTTTTTCTCATCTAAAATTTATAGGGGAATGGTGGAATGGTAATGTGGAAGATGTGATAGCCGATGCACTGCGAAGAGAAGCAGCGCCTTTGGAATCGGATGCATACACCATCAACGGCCAGGCAGGGGATTTGTATGCATGCTCTGCAAATGGTTTGTCGCCTTAGTCCGAAATGAAAACACACATGAGAAAATATTATATTATGCGATAACTATGAGCAGGAAAAGAGCAGTGATACCATTAAGAAACCCTCCTACAAAATATATAAAATGTTGATGATTGTTTATTTTTAAAAAAAATTAATTAATCTTGACAAAAAAAATAGGAAAATGAATTAATTATCATGATAGATCCTTTTTTAAAACAAATTAAATTGTTGTGAAAAAAAGAGTTTGATGGTAGTAGCCATTGAATAGTTTCAGGTGTAGTATTAATGTTTATAATTCTTTAATATTTAAAATCAAGCATTTAATATTTTAAAACATCCTTGAATTATTTTTCACCATAGTGAATTTTATTTATAATCTAATGGTTTTGGTTCTATTTCTTGAGCCAAAATTTACCCACAAGGATTCAATGCCCAAAATGCAATTTCAAGCCCCATGGACATTAGAGTTTTGCGGGTATGTTTTGCCTCTCAAAATTTATCCCTAACTAATAAATTATAAATCTTCAACAATCCCAATACAATTTTGAGCTTGATGAGAAATGGATTTTCATGGGTACATTTAACCCATGGATTTCATGAGCCAAAATGTACCCACAAAGATTCAATACCTATGGGGTCCAAATGCAATTTCAAGCCCCATGAATATTCTAGTTTTGTGGGTACATTTTGGCTCACAAAATTTAATCCTAACTATTAGATTATAAATCTTTAACAATCCAAATACAATTTCGAACTTGATGGGAGATGGAGTTCGATGGGTACATTTATCCCATCAAATACAAATCCAACCATTAGATTATAAATAAAACCAATGATGGTGATTTAGCAATATGACCCTAAAGTAATCAATAATTATACAATGCTATTGACAAACTAATTTAATTTTCTATTATAACTTATAAAATTTAGGTGAATATGATCTAATTAAATATAAATATTGTGATGAATTTTTTGCTTTAAAAGTTTAATAAAATAAATGTTTTGACGATTTAACCCCAACTAAAATAAATTTTTGGCTAATTAGATATAAAATATTATGATAAATTTTTAACTTTAAAAATTTAATAAAATAAATGTTTTGACTATTTATAAAATTTAATAAAAAATGTGAGTATTCAAATCACTTTACAACTTATACTTTTAACCAAATCAACTAATATATTAACCCAAAAAATAAATACATAAAAATAAATAAAATAAAAAAATCACTATTAAATTGTGAATGCAGATACTTCTCGGGCTGTGGTTAGCAGAGGGAAAACGTACCTGATGAGGATTGTGAACGCTGCCATGAATCGTGGGTTCTTCTTCGAGATTGCGCAGCATAAACTCACCATTGTGGCGATGGATGCGTCGTATACAAAACCATATACCACGGGACTAGTGCTCATACAGGCGGGTCAAACAATGGATGTGCTTCTAACTACTCCCGAACGCTCGGGGCTTACTACATCGCCACCCGCGTATACATTAGCCAGCCTCGAAAATGCTCCTTTCGTAAATACCACAACCAGCACTATTCTACAACACGAAGGACACAGCAGCAGCGATTCCGAGCCGCCCCAAATGCCGGCCCTTCCACCGCACAATGATACCCAAACTGCATTCGAATTCACCACCCGCCTCAGAAGCCGACAGTCCTCTGTTCCACAGACTGTGGACCAGGAAATGCTCATAACAGAGGGCTTTGGACTTGTCAGCTGCCCAAAAGACTCCTGCGCCGAGTTGGACGGCAGTATAGCGGTTGGAAGGTTCAGTAACATTTCATTCCTCACGCCGGATATAGCTATTTTACAGGCTTATTACTATGGCATCGATGGAGTTTTCACAAAAGATTTCCCAGACACTCCTCCCTTGGAATTTAATTATACTCAACAGGATCTGCCACTCCCGCGGAGTATTTGGGACTGCCAGCTGGGGACTAAAGTTAAGGTTCTGAAATTCAATTCCAATGTGCAGATAGTGTTTCAGAATACCGCTACTCGTACCATAGAGAACCATCCTATACACCTCCACGGCCATGATTTTTTTGTCGAGGGACAGGGATTTGGTAATTTAATCCCCAAAAGGATCCTGCCAACTTCAACGTGGTAGATCCTCAGATGTTGAACACCGTGGGAATTCCTCCTGGCGGGTGGACAGCCATCAGATTTACACCTAACAATCCAGGTGAGGTATCTTAGAGATTTCTATGCATTTCTCTTTAATCTGTAATTATAGATTGTATTTGGATCGCAAGTAAGGTAGATTTATTGTTTTTCTTCCTGTGTCAGGAGTTTGGTTGATGAATTGCCATTTCGAATCTCATTCAGAATTTGGCTTTGGCATGGTATTCATTGTGGAGGACGGTCCGATGAAATCAGAATCTCTTCCTCTTCCTCCTCCACCTGGTCTGCCCCAGTGTTAAATCGATACATTTATGCCATCTCATATAAATTATTGGCATCGCTTTATCCTTGTATTCCGTGTCAGGTTTTTTGTGTATCTTCTGCGAACATTTTATCATAGAAGATATAACTTATGCGAGAAATAACCGTGTCAAAGTTAGAAACGATCTTACCAGTTGAATTTTGCAAGTCAACAATACAATCAAATTCTGTTTTACAGTAAAGAAACATTTTTTCCTTTTAGCGAATCGTTGATGTGGAGAGATAGTCATATCAAATTTTGGATTTAAATAATATTATTAATCTTTACGTAAAAAATAAGTTAGTGTTTAAAATAAAAGATTGGACTTTGTAAACACAATGACATTTATAAAGTTCATACTTTCTAAATTTGAGGTCAATGATAGCGACTAGCAATCGCACCTTGGTGTGCAATGGGTACGCCGAAGAGGTGTGGAAGTGAATTAGGGGAAATTTTGGTTTATTTATTTTGCATATTTGTGTAGTACATAAGGTCAATTGGTAGGTCATTTTAAAAATAGTATTGTTTATATATTATTATTATTAATATTATTATAGTATTAATTTTATTTTATATTTTTATTATACAATAATATTATTATATATTTTTATTTTATTTTATGTATTAATTATTATATTCACCACATACTTTCTAACATATTAACATACATATAGTTTTTTTCCTAATCTATCCAAATATCAATTAAACTATGAGATATGATGTATAATAATTGTATAATTGTATTATAATAATAAATGCAATTATAGTATATACAATGTATATATAATGTAAGATGTAATATAATTAAATTATTATTTTTATATTAATTAAATATTATATTAGATTTATATTGGATAACTCCAAATATAAAAGAAAATATGTAATAATAAACATTAATCATAATTTTAGATATTTAAATTAGAAAATATTATATTTTAAAGTGCCCATAAAAATGCAATTATTATTAAAAATTTCATGAGAAAATAACAAAAAAAAATCTTTAGATATTTAAATTAGAAAATATTATATTTTAAAGTATGCATAAATATGCAATTATTATTTAAAATTTCATGAAAAATAACAAAAAAAATTCATCCATGATAACTGTAAAAATAAGCATAATAACATAATGAAAATTATTTGTTGATTTTATTTATTGCCTTTCAATACTAATTCAATATAATATTATTTATAAAATATATAATATAATGTAATATATAAATACAGATATAATAAATAATATACATACAAGAAGTGTGGAAAATCTTACAAGTGGATTAAGATAGTGAAAACTCGTCCATGTAGTAATTCTTTGATTAACTCATATTCACTTATTCTTGTTTCTTGTGTACTCATTGTATACATCAAATTGATTGAACAATAATAGATAAAACAAGAATAATAAAAATTAAAGAGAAACATATACAATCATATGTTTGGAACATCTAAAATCTTATGATTAAATTATTATATAAAATAAAAAATCATACAATCTAATATATAAAGACCATCAAAATGAACCATAATAACATATTATATATATATAAAAGACTTACAAAATTTTTTTTGTCATATATTTTTCTTGAAATTAAAATAGATAAAGT
>VDFB02004998.1:0-29129 GCA_007258455.2 Sequoia sempervirens
GTTTAAATTTAAAATTTGCAGGAAAAGTATCATCGCACAAAGCCTTATGAAGATATATGAAATTTTCGAAATCAAAATCCGAGTCCCTTGTTATTAGGGCATACCATACAAAGGTAAACTGATTTTCAAAGACAAATCTCAAAACCTATGATTACACATACTAGTGAACACCTACAGATATAAGAACAAGTTTTCTAAGTTTGAAGTTCGTTGTGCAACTATTTATAGGTACACTTTTCCATGAATAGGTGTGAATTTTCAAGTAGAAGCAAAAACTATTTATAGGAGCAATCAATACAAAAAGAAAATCAGCTAGGTCATATACGTGATTAGAGAGGAAGATTTCAAAGTATTCAAGGTTGCAATTTTCAGCCGAGGTTTGATGCAAAATCCAACAATAAGAACTTTTGGATTCAAATCGCCAAGAATGAATTGTCAAAGTTTCAAGACTTTTTCAGAGATTTGCCATGGTCAAAACGAAGAAACTTCATCAAAATAACCTCCAACGCCAATTGTCAATATATCTATTTTTAAATTTTTAGTTGTCCCCATTTTTGACAAAATAAGCATATTCTAGGAAGTCTAATTTTTTGCAGATATTTATAAATTCACTACTTGTAGATGACCTTCTAAAAGGTCTATTAGTAGTTGAGTTATCCTCGTCAAGAATCTATCTAAAGATTTCTTGAGTTGGAGTTAGGTATTTGAGAACAAAATTTCATAATAAAATTTTCTTTGCATGCAAGAAAAACTATTCCTAGCTTAGAAGTTGTAGTTAGCTTTTCTATTCTTTTCATGCAACACCTTGTAAACTCTTGTACATAAGTTCTTTGGGCATTTAGTTTATGCATTCAATATCATTAAATAGAATTTGTTAATGCCTAATTTTCTCAAATTGATGATGAAGTGTGTTGTGTCCTATTGCTTAGCTATTGTTGGAAGTTTTATATTGCACAAGATGTTATGTTAGTTGTTTCAATTTTGAATGCAATTACTACCTTTGTCTCATAACATCTTTTGTGTGTACATGAAGTGAATTGGAGTGTTTTTACTATTAATTTTGATTTTTATATTGTGAGTCTCAATGAAGTAGGTCAAGTACCATTATATGTCATTCCTCTCTTCTATTTACCAAGTCTTTTGTGTTGTTTAAACTGATCCTAGCCTTATGTGTACTTGCACTGCTCAATTTTTGTCTTTAGCTAAACAACATAACAATGCTACTTGTAGAGTTTACTTTCAATCAAAAAACATAAAAACTCTCAACTTGAGAAGAAGTGATAAATTGCCTAGTGCCCCAACTTGAGAATTAAAAATATAAATTGTACTTGAAGTTTGCTTATATTGCATACTTAAATACACACCTTTACTTTTGTTTCCTATGCTTGAACCACCCCAAAAAATATTGTATAGATTAGGTTATTTTTGTTACAAGGAGCTTCCATTTCTAATTTGAAGAATAGTTCTACAATACATGTTTCATTTTTTGTCACACTAAAAGTTGCAAATAAAAATGTTAACACCATAGTTACAGAACTCGCCTAGACTCACTTGGACTCACCAAGACTTGGTGAGTCTCGATGTAATGAGCCGACCCAATTTTTTTTTCAAACTTTGAGATGATCACAACAGCACCAAAGTACTCGTTAGGGTTAGCTCAAATCGAACCAGCAACTTAAGGAAAGAGCCTCAACGCCAAGAATGTGCTTTCCGACCCAAACTGGGTAAGTAGCTACCATATGGCGGAGTATCACTAGTAAAGAATGCAGTACTAGAAAGTAAACTCAACGCCAAGCATGTGCACTCCTAACCCGAGGTGGGCAAGGCACTACCATATGGCGGAGATTCTATTAACAATGATGCTATGCAAGTAAAATAATCTCAACGCCAAGCATGTGCATTCCTAACCCAAAGTGGAAAAGGCGCTATCATATGCCGGAGAAACATAAAGCAAATACAATGTAGACTGAGCAAGGGCCAGTCGCATCCACAACCGTGGGAATGAAAGTGATTAAACTGAAAGTAAACTAGGCGGCAAAGCCATCCTCTTCCACTAAAGTGGGGATACAAAATGTAAAGTGCAGAACGTAAAAGAGCTGATCAATACTACTGATTCAGCGTTACAATATGATGAACAATCTGCAAATACAATGAGATATAGATAACTAATGATCTCCAAAATGTTAGGAAATGAACTCCAAACAAGCACAAGCTATCCAACATATGAAATATAGCAAAAGGGGCTAAAATATCAGGTCTGATATAAAATTGCAGCAATCAGAAAATTCATACCAGCAAGCCCTAGAATCACCAAAATGCTTTGAACTTCGTCAAAACACCTCCGAATGATGTGGAACTGAATGCAAATGAGAGCTAGGAGTTGAGCGACCAAGACCAAGCCAAGAAACTCCTCCAAATAGTAGTGATTTATTTATGCACACTTTCCAATGCAACCTCAAAGAAGGTACAACCTCCAAAAATGTTCTACCAACAAGACAAAATCCGAGACACCTCTAAAAAATCTGAAAACTTGCAAGGAGGGGCGCCCAAGGTAGACTAAAGCATAGGGCCAATACCCAGAACCACCAAAAAATCGTGCATGGACTTATGAGCAGATTTCTATTTCAGCAAAACCCTAACCAGCAAATGTAAAACTGACAAATCTCTAAAATCTTCAACCTTGATGCTCTGTCTGCTAGTCTGGATGAGAAGCGGTCTCTAGAAACTCAGCTAGGTGCTATCTTTCAAGCACGAAACCAAGAGAAAGAACTAGGAGGTATGCATCCCTTGAAGTAAGCTCTAAAAGCATTTCAGCAGCATAACAATATGATAAGCAACAATAGATAATCCAATTGAAGGCCAAGTCTCTTATTTATAACTTTTCTATCTCAAAATTCAAATCTTCTTTTCCCTCCAATTAGGGTGCCTAAATGAAATTCACTTTTCACCTTTTCTCCAAATTTCATTTGCATTTCATTTCCAACCCATATGTGGAAATATTATTTAATAAAATGCAAATATATAACTTGCAAATATTTCACTAAAAGATTTAAGTGAAATATTTAATTAAACTCAAATGTCTCCAAGCTAGGCGTCCCCTTTTGCCTTAGCACATATTTCACTTAAATATTAATTCATCAAATAAGGCCTCCAAAATGTTTAATTAATAAACATTATAAAAATCACTTATCTCTCCAAATCGTCCTCCATGCCTTAGCTAAATATTTTTCACTTAAAACATTATTTTTCATCAAATATCAAACTTGCCAAAATAATCACCTCAAATGCTGGAGACCACTGCTCAAGCTGACCTGCCAGAAATAGCCATTGCACTGAGGCTGGCTGAGCTAGCTAAAATAGCTGCTTTGCCGAAATGAGTACTTACTAAAATATCTTGCTAAAATAGTAGAAGTTGTTCCAAAATATCATTTTCTCCATTTTGAGGTGGCCGTGCGCAGCTTACTAAAATAGTAAGTCAGGAAGGATTATTTGATTAGGTTGCATGTCACACCATCAGCCGAAGCTCTCACAGAAACCAAGGGAATCAAAAGAAGCCAAAATTTGGAAAGCTCCAACATGCAAGCCTCAAAAGCGTGAAGCATAAAGTCAATATCCTGTCATGCATGTTACCTCATTGTGAAGCTCTCCAAAACCCAAAAAGCTTCACCAGACATGCGTTAGAAACTCTCGCATGCAAGACCTCAAAACCTCCTCTGAAAGTGGAAACCCTAATTTTCATTTCAGCTTTAGCCTACGAGTTTCCGGAAATAGGCTAAATCCAAACAAAGAGTGTAGG
Organism: Sequoia sempervirens; assembly: GCA_007258455.2. Taxonomy (NCBI): domain Eukaryota; kingdom Viridiplantae; phylum Streptophyta; class Pinopsida; order Cupressales; family Cupressaceae; genus Sequoia; species Sequoia sempervirens. Next base: position 3,797 of record VDFB02004998.1, read on the forward strand.
GCTAAATTGGGGACATTACACTCGAGGCAAGGGGATCCAACTAGGTCCTCGGGACTCGAGACCTAGGTACTCAGCTAGTCTTGAAGACTTGCCAGACCCGGCAAGTCCTACATGGTAGACTCGGCTACAACAGGGATAGTAGAAAATAAAAATAAAAACTAATTTAAAAAACAGTCTTAAAACAAACAAAAAACTTAAAATGATCCCCTCCACCCTAAAAACACATTCATTTTGTTTTCAAACACAAGGAGAGAATAACTACTTTTTGAGCAAAAAAAATGTCATTGGAGAGAAAACCAACAGATTGATTGAGGACAAAATAGTGATCGAAGATCATTTGGGAAGGTTTGTAGCCCTTGATGTGATGAGCCTAGCATCTCTCAGCTCAAAAACCCTTATTTTCTTAAGTCTTTAGATGTTTTTTTTAGTTTTTTAGAGAATTCTTAATAGACAGAAGAGAAGGGGCGCAGCATATTTTTGCTTGTAATTTGAAATATAAAGCAAAAACTCACAAAATGGAAATGCAGAAGCTGTTATTATACTGAAACAATTAGATTATGCATAACAGACATACCCGAAAGTCTCCAGTTATTTTATATAAAGAAGTTGCCAGATCTACAGCTGGAATTGATGAAATCAAGCCTGAAGGCACACCATGACTCCAAAACTCATTTCTCCTGCTCAGAAACTGGACACAATGTGCAAGAAACACTGGACGCCAATGATGGCTTTCGGAAACCAACAAAGAGGAAGGCGTTTCTACTTATTACTTCACACGCCTCTCTCAAGGCACAATTCCCAATGAATGTCGTACGGCCAAGAAAAGGAGAGGTAGAATCCTTGATGGAAATCTCTGAAGCTGTGGAAGGATGCGCCACCAAAAGCAAACCCTCAGTTATTTCAATCAACAAACAAACTCGATGGAAACAATCTACGTAAGTCTGTAGAACCTGCATTTGAGCTCTCAACTTGCGGTCATTTGATATTCCTAATCTCAAGAGTGCTCACGAAGAGGTATAGTTCTTCAATAAGGTTGTTCAAACCCTGATCACAGGAGAATGCTCAGAAGAAAAATGCACAAGGCAAATTGAAATAGTCAAAAGATATGAGTTTCAATTGCCAGGAGATGCTTTATACCTAATTGGCACGCATCTCAAGAAAGTACGGCCTTTTGCATCATTTAAATCTTTTTAATTTTTAATTAAGTCTTCTCCATAGTTTAAGACTTAATTCTTTGAGCGCACTTTTTAATATTTTAAGACATTAAAATATTAAAATCCCTTTTTGAACCTTTTTTTAAGTGATATAAAATATTATTAAAGTCAATGTGACTTTTAATAAAAGGCATTTAAGTTAAATAATTAACTTAATCACTTAATAATTCATAACTTGCTCAACACTCTGAATAATCCCGTGCCGTCAGAAGCTGTGAACTCCTGGAATGCCAACGCTCGCTGTGATCCAATCACTGTCCACTGAAAACAAGAACAATCAAACTCTCCAGAATGCATCACTGACCCTCTATCCAAACTGGCTAGCCCACAAGGGTCCGATAAAGGGCTAACACACTGTTCCCGAGAACTGTCTAGCGAGGGGACATCACAGTCCGCCCTCCCCGAATTTGCTTGTCCACAAGCAAACTCAAAGCCGGATGCTGAAGAACACTGTCACTCTCCCACGTCGCATCCTCTGCCGGTAGATCCCTCCACTTAACCAAGTATTCCCTGATGACCCGCCTCCGAAGATGACGCTCTCTGGAGTCCAGAATGGCCTCAGGTATCAAAACTAATTTCCCCTCATCATCCAGGGGTGGCAAATCAATAGAAGGAATTACGTGTTGTCCCAACGCCTTTTTGAGGCGCGACACATGGAACACGTTGTGAACCCTACTGTCCACCGGAAGATCCAGCTCATAAGCCACTTGACCCACACGTCTGACAACTCTGAAAGGCCCATAGTATCGCGGCTTAAGTTTCTCGGAGCCCTTCTTGCGAAGGGTAGACTGCCTATAAGGCTGAAGCATCAGGTACACCAAATCGTCGATCTCGAAAGACCGCTCAACTCGCTTCTGATCAGCATATTGCTTTTGCTGATTTTGGGCTTTCTGTATATTTTCCCTAAGTGCTCTCATAATATCCTGGTTCTCCTGTAATAAATCACCAGCACTGGGAACTCTACTGTCACTCAGCAATAAGTCAAGAAAGCTCGGAGCGTCATATCCATATAACGCTCGATATGGTGTCATCTGGATGCTCATGTGATGGGTGGTGTTGTAACAGTACTCACATAGGTATAACCACCTCACCCATGCCTTCTGCTGCCCTGAACTATAGTTACGCAAGTACCCTTCCACCCATTTGTTGACGATCTCCGTCTGCCCATCTGTCTGGGGGTGGTAGCTGGTACTAGGGGTGAGCTCTGTCCCACAAAGCTTGAATAACTCCTGCCAGAAGTTACTCATAAATCTGCTGTCCCTGTCGCTAACTATACTACGAGGTAAACCGTGCAGCCTGAATACCTCTCGGAAGAACAAATCAGCAATCTGAGTAGCCGTGTGTGTAGTAGTGATTGCGAAAAAGTGTGCATATTTCGTCAATCGATCTACCACCACGAAAATACTGTCCTTCCCTTGAGCTTTTGGCAAGCCCGTGATGAAATCCATGGATAAACAATCCCACTTCCTCTCAGGAATAGGAAGCGGCTGTAGAAGACCTGCAGGGTATGTGTGCTCTTGCTTGTTCTGCTGACAAACAAGACATTCCCTGACATACTGGAGAACATAGGACTTGAGACCCTTCCAAGAGAATCTCTCCCGTACCTGCCTATAGGTCTTATAGTACCCGGGATGTCCTGCCATGGGTGAATCATGTAATGACCTCAAAACCCTGTCCCTCATCTCAGAACCTGGGACCAATAAAATCCTCCCTTTGTAGATGATAAGGTCATCTACAAGTGAATACCTGTCATCCAACACTGATCCATCTACTATGCTAGAGGCCCATGGGTCCTTAGCATACTCTGCTACTATCAGATGTCTCCAGTCCTCTGAAACCAGTGTAATAGAACTCAAGTGAGGACGGCGAGATAAAGCATCAGCAACCACATTCTGAGTGCCCTTGACATAGGAGATGTCAAAATCGTAAGACTGAAGCTTGCTGACCCATTTTTGTTGTCTCTCATTAAGATCTCGCTGCCCAAGAAAATGCTTCAGACTATTATGATCGGTTTTCACAGTGAATTTACTACCAATCAAATACTGCCTGAATTTGGCCATGGCATGCATAATGGCCAACATTTCCTTATCATAGATACTGAAGCTCCGTTCAGGACCTCTTAGCTTCCTGCTCTCGAAAGCTATCGGGTGTCGATCCTGCATGATAACTGCACCAATACCCTCACCACTGGCATCGCAATGTAACTCAAAGGGTCTAGTGAAGTCAGGTAGAGCCAAGACTGGACACGTAGTCATGAGAAGTTTGAACTTCTCAAAGCACGCCTGCGCTAGTGGTGTCCACACAAAAGCACCCTTCTTAGTCAAATCAGTTAGTGGCGCAGCATGCCGCGAGAACCCACTAACAAACCGACGATAGAAGGCACACAATCCTACAAAACCCCTGAGCTGTGTCAAAGTCTCAGGTGTAGGCCAATCAATGATGGCTCGAACCTTCTCTGGATCCATGCTAACTCCTGCACCGCTGATGATGTGTCCCAGATATAAAAGCTCTGCCATGCCTAAAGCACACTTGGACTCCTTGGCATACAAGGACTCCCTGTCAAGTATACTCAGTACCTCATCCAAGTGAACCATGTGTTCCTCCCATGATTTGCTATAAACCAGGATGTCGTCGAAGAACACCAATACAAATTTCCTCAAATGAGGATGGAAAACCCTGTTCATTGTAGACTGAAACGTGGCTGGAGCATTGGTTAAACCGAATGGCATAACCAAGAAATCAAAGTGTCCACAGTGACATCTGAACGCAGTTTTCTCTATGTCCTCCTCTCGGACTCTGATCTGGTGGTAACCTGTTCTCAAATCAATCTTTGAGAAGTAGCAAGCTCCATGAAGCTCGTCTATCAACTCATCTATCCGAGGAATAGGATACCTGTTCTTTATGGTTTTCTTGTTGAGCATTCTGTAATCAATACACATCCTAAGTGTACCATCCTTTTTCTTCACCAAAACAACTGATGAAGCAAAGGGTGACTTACTCGGCCTGATGTGCCCCATAGCTAAAAGCTCCTGAATAGTTTTTTCAATCTCATCTTTCAGACGCTTGGGGTGCCGGTAAGGAGTAATCATAATCGGTTTCGTGCCCTCATCCAGCTCTATAATATGCTCAATACCTCTATCAGGAGGTCTACCTGGTGGAATAGCACTGAACACCTTCGCATGTTTGATTCGAAGTTCCTGAACATCTGGATGGTATGAAGAAGCTTGCTGATCCAACTGTGAAGGCATTAGCTTGCACTCAGCAGCCCACTCTACCATATCATTACGAATCAAACGTTCCATTCTCCGAAGTGAAATCTCCCTAAGGTTGCTGTCCCTGATGGCTTTAAGAATATGATTTTTGCCATCAATGGTGAATTTCATCTCCATGTCACGCAAATTAAGCGTGAACTCTCCTATTGCATGAAGCCACTTCATGCCAAGAACTACATCCGTTCCACCCATGTTTACAACATAAAAATCTGCCTTGAACTCAAAATTGTTAAGTTTCAAAGGCAAGTCAGGTATCATCCTCTCACAATCGAGAGTGTTTCCATCTGCAACCCTCACACGTATGCCTTCAAACTGCTGAGTTTGAATACCCCATTTCTCCACTAACCGTGAATCGATGAAGTTATGGGTTGCACCTGTATCAAGGAGAGATATGACCCTTTGACCAGCTAGGATCCCACGGAGTCTGAAAGAACCCTCTTTCTGCATGCTGGACATATGAGCCTCCTTAAGTTCTATTTCCGCTACAATTTCTACTTCATTTTCTGACTCTTCTCCATCTGTATCATAAATTGGGGCTTGCTGATCAGAAAAATCAGTCAACGGTTCTTCCTCATAAAACCACTCCATGTGCTTGTTTTGCCCTTTTGGTTTGAGGGGACAATCATGATTAAAATCATACGGACCTTTGCAGTAAAAACAGAGTTTTCTCCTTCGTAAATCATTCATGGTTTCTCGATCTAAAGGGGCTGCAAATTTCTTTTTCTGATCTGCATTATCAGCCTTCTTTGGATCTGATTTATTTTCCGTGTATGAGGTGGTAGGCTTCGAGCTAAAAGGCTTACGAGGTGTAGATAGCTCCATGCTGCGAGCTTTCCTCATTGCCTCCTGTAAGGTAGGTGGATCAAATGCTTTTATCCAACCTTTCATGGGCTCGAAAAGACCTTCAATGAACAATATGACCAGCCTTCTCTCCGAGATCCCTGTCACCATCACAGATAGTCTTTGGAATTCACCAATGTACGATTCCAAGCTACCTAACTGTTTCAGCTGTGCTAAATCTCTGAAGAAAAGCTCAGGATCCCTTCTGTCAAATCTCTCTACCAGTCTATCAGTAAACTCCTGGTACGAGGTAATCCTGTCATGATGAAGAGTAGTCATACCATGAATCCACCAGTCATGTGCTACGCCATCAAGATGAAGTGCTGCAAAACGAATGGCATCCTCCTCAGGCATGGGGCGTAGTGTCAGGAATGTATCAAGTTTACTAACCCAGGCACGTGCTGTAACTCTGCCACTGCCATCATAGTGAACTAAGGTTAGTTTGCTGGTTGCCTGTCTGAGATCATTCTGTTTGTGTCTAGGCCGCCTGTCATTCCTGTTCCTGGTGTGCTCTCTCTTCTGGCTCATGAATCTGTCAAAGTTAAGGTGCTCCTTAACCCTTGGTGGCAAATTATCCCACTCATCATGCATAGCCATTATATTATCTACAAAATTAATCTCACCACCTTGTTCAGCTTCGTCCACTTCTTCAGCATCATCTCTGGTGAACGTGGGATATGTAGCTCTCTCATAGGTGCGTACTGGATCTACAATTCTCTGTGGCTCTCTATGGATACTGCCATCTCGATCTGAATCCAAACTACGAGCTCTGTTTATTGACAAATTTTGAACATTCGTGCTGAGTTGTTGAAGAATAGTTGCTACCTGTTCTTGCCCTGCAACCATACCTCTAAGCACGTCTTTGGCTTCTCTGTCCTCATCCTCCCAAGTATTCCTGTGAGAACTTTCTCCAGCCCTGTTCGCCATATTGTCCCAATCTAATTCCTCCTCCTGATCTGCAAACGGAAATGGTGGAAAAGGATTTTGGTCGCCTCTCTGATTTCTAGGGCCTCCTCTGGAATAGAACTTGCCAAAACCCTCTTTATTTGACTTCATAAATTTCTCAAACCCCACAAGCTGGCAGGATGTGAGCTCTGATACCACTGTGATGAGCCCTGCTGGCTCTCAGCTCAAAAACCCTTATTTTCTTAAGTCTTTAGATGTTTTTTAGTTTTTTAGAGAATTCTTAATAGACAGAAGAGAAGGGGCGCAGCATATTTTTGCTTGTAATTTGAAATATAAAGCAAAAACTCACAAAATGGAAATGCAGAAGCTGTTATTATACTGAAACAGTTAGATTATGCATAACAGACATACCCGAAAGTCTCCAGTTATTTTATATAAAGAAGTTGCCAGATCTACAGCTGGAATTGATGAAATCAAGCATAAAGGCACGCCATGACTCCAAAACTCATTTCTCCTGCTCAGAAACTGGACACAATGTGCAAGAAACACTGGACGCCAATGATAAAGCTCAGAAACCAGCAAAGAGGAAGGCGTTTCTACTTATTACTTCACACGCCTCTTTCAAGGCACAATTCCCAATGAATGTCGTACGGCCAAGAAAAGGAGAGGTAGAATCCCTGATGGAAATCTCTGAAGCTGTGGAAGGATGCGCCACCAGAAGGAAACCCTCAGTTATTTCAATCAACAAACAAACTCAGTAAAACAATCTCTGTAGAATCTATAGAACCTCTGGCTGAAGCTCTCAACTTGCACTGATTCGACTGATATTCCACAATCTCAAGAGTGCTCACACTGAAGAGGTATCGTTCTTCAATGGCAGTTTGTTCAAACCCTGATCACAGGAGAATGCACAGGCAAAATTCTCAAGGCAAGGAGAAATAGTCAAAAGATATGAGTTTCAATTGCCAGGGGATGCTTTATACCTAATTGGCACGCATTTCAAGAAGGTACGGCCTTTTGCATCATTTAAATCTTTTAATTTTTAATTAAGTCTTCTCCATAGTTTAAGACTTAATTCTTTGAGCGCACTTTTTTAATATTTTAAGACATTAAAATATTAAAATCCCTTTTTGAACATTTTTAAGTGATATAAAATATTATTAAAGTCAATGTGACTTTAATAAAAGGCATTTAAGTTAAATAATTAACTTAATCACTTAATAATTCATAACTTGCTCAAAACTCTGAATAATCCCGTGCCGTCAGAAGCTGTGAACTCCTACAATGCCAACGCTCGCTGTGATCCAATCACTGTCCACTGAAAACAAGAACAATCAAACTCTCCAGAATGCATCACTGACCCTCTATCCAAACTGGCTAGCCCACAAGGGTCCGATAAAGGGCTAACACACTGTTCCCGAGAACTGTCTAGCGAGGGGACATCACACTTGACGTATCCAAAGGAGCATAAGGAAGAATTGGAAGAGCCCACCACTGATCTGAAGCTACCTACCTTCATTTTCGAGCAAATTTGAAGAGGTAAATTTGTATTCTAAAGGTTTTTTTTTTGTTTTTTATTTCTCAAATTTCCATTGTGTTCTACATTTGTTTTTATTTATTTTATTTTAAGTTAATGGAAAAAAAGAACAAACCCTAGCTACCAAATAATCAAACCCTAGCTGTTTTTTGTATTTTTTCTTAATTCTTTAACTACAAACCCTAATTTTCTTAGTTTTCTCTTATTGTTTTATTTTAATTTAATTAGGAAGTGTAAAAAAAAAAAAATTTCCATTTATAATTTATTGCATCCTACTATATATTTATAAATTGATCCAAATTTTTAAGCACAATGTTGACCCTAGTTAGAAGGGATCTGTGATGAGCCCAACTGGCTCCTCTTCAAACCCCTGAAATGCTCCAAATTATTTAAATAAGAAATTATTCCAGTTTGCCAGCCAAGAAAGGTGAAAACTGAAAAATCCAAGCGTAGAAGACTACAAAATGATTTCTCCAACCTAGAAACTGAGGCAAACGAATTGTAGAAGCTAGGCGCCAAGGATGCAAGAAAGAAATAGCCAAAAATGAAGGCGTTTTAGCCTGCAGGAGAATCACGCCTTCCCAAAGGAGTACGCCAAGCAAAAACAAAGTATGACTTTTTGAAGATCCTGAGAGTCCTTTCTGAATCAAACCCTCTGCAGAAGAATAGCATCCAAAAGTGAAGCCTACTGCCTTATTTCAAATTGGAAATTGCTGAAAAGAAATTTGATGAAGCACAGATGAACTTCTGGATGAAGCTCTCACAGGTAATCATTCAACTGGTATCTCACAGCCTCACAATTACAGATTCAATGAAGAATTGACGCTCTCCAATGAAGGTTTTCCTAAAACCCTTGTCCTCAGACAAAAATCCACAGAGAAGAATAAATTATGCAAAGTCAAATGATCAAAGATGAGTTTGATTTGCAATTTCTCCCTTTTATGCAAAAAAGCACACACTTCTTGAAGAGCAACGCACTTTTGGTCATTTAAATACATTAAAATGTATTTAATTACCTTTTCAATAGTTATAAATTAAATCTTTGAAGTGGGCGCACCTTTTGAGTCACTTAAGTGATTTAATTTATTACTTTATAAACCTTAAGTCACTTTTAGATTTATTTAAGTGATTTTTTAGTCACTTTTAGATTTATTTAAGTGATTTTTTAATCTTTTTATAAAGTCAATTTGACTTTATAATATTCCATTTAAGTTAAATAATTAACTTAACCACTTAAATAATCATAACTCTCTCCAAACTCAGTATTTTTTTGTGTCGTCAGAAGCTGGCAAACACTGTGCTACAGATGCCTGCACTGAATCCGCTACTGGAATGAAGGAGTGGGAACGTCAATTACCCACCAAACGGCCACTGACTCCCTAACCAAGAACTATCAGCCTACGAGAGTCTGAGTAATAGGCTAACCATCATCAACCAAGATCCTGCTGCAAAAGGGGACATTATAGGATCCTTGTTGGAAACATGCCATCCTTGGAAAAAAAAAAGGGGAAGATAACATGTATCCATTGCAAAGTGAAAATGCTTGGGGGAGTTATTAATTGATTGAAGTATCACCTTGCGCACATATTGTGTCATGATGTTAAACCATGCCCAAAAATGCCTCCTGAAGTTATACGTGAAGTGCAAAGTCAATTGGAGACTTTTGAGCAGCAAAAAGAATTAAAAAAGAGGCAAAGAGAAGAAATGGAAACCATTGGTGGAGAGAGCTTTTCAATTCCTCCATTTCCTGGATCTATGAATAGTGGCAATGTTAGAGGCAGTGTAAGTATTGGTCCTACAATTCATGGATCTTCATCCAATTTAGATTCATATTTTGTTCCACACACTACTCCAGGTTCCCAACCATCAATTGAGAGCATGAGTTGGAACAAGGACAAGCATGAAGCAAGAAGCGCAGTTGGAGATTTCTGGTTCTATTGCACAATTTCATTTCATGCAGCCACATAATTATTATTATTTATGCTTTAAAATACATAGTTTGATTTCTCTATCTATTGAATTTTTTGCATTTAAGGGTATGTAGCATTGAAGATTTTAAAGTTAAAGTCTAATCTTAAAATACTTATTTTGTTTAGTTTATTTGTTTTAAGTCTCCTTATTGGAAAAATATGATAGATGTCACTACTATTTGTGATGCAGGGTTCAAAGCCCCTAATGATGAGATAAAGTGCTCCATTTTGAGTCCAAAGGTGGCTGATATGAAAGCCAAAATTGATGAGCAGCGTAACATATGGAAGAAGGATTGCACCATTATGACTGATAGTTGGACCAATAGAAGAAATAAAACATTGTTGAATTTTCTGGTTTCTTCCTCAAGTAATTTTAGTATTGTATTTTGTGAAATCAATTGATTTAGTGATTAGAATTTTTAATTTCTAATTTATTGAATTGCTGATTTTGTTTCTTTCTCAGGTGGCATAAGTGTTTTTGAAGTCAATTAATGTTTCAGGAAAAACAAAAAATGTTGAATTCCTTTGTGAGGCTTTGGAGGGAGTCTTGGCCAAAGTGGGTGAAGAGAATGTAGTACAAATAGTTACAGATAATGCAGTAAATTCTGTTGTTGTAGGTAGACTTCTCATGGATAGGCACCCCTCCTTGTTTTGGACTTCTTGTGTTGTTCATTGACTTGACCTCATATTGCAGGATCTTGGCAAACTTCCATGGATCAAAACATGTATAGAGTACGCAAAAAATATTTGTAAATATATATATAATCATACTTGGGTCCTCAACCTAATGAGGAAATTCACAAATAAGAAAGAGTTGGCTCGTCATGGAATAACCCACTTTGCAACCAATTTTATCACATTGCAATCCTTGCTTCAATCAAAGGCCGCTTTGAGGTGCATGTTTGTTAGTGAGGAGTGGTCTACATCATCATATGCAAAGACCAATGTTGGGGTTGATGTGGTTGACTCAATCTTTGATGAGCATAGTTTTTGGCAACCAGCAAAGGAGATTGTAGAGGTAACTTTCCATTATATTTTTGCTCGTATTTTCATTTCATTTGCTTATTTTTGTTTATATTACTTATTTTTATGTTTCACAATGATTACAATTCATGAAGCCTTTAGTTGTTCTTCTACAAGTTGCTAATGGAGAGAAGCCCGCAATGGGCTGCATATATGAGGGCATGGATAGGGCGAAGGAGGCCATTAGATCTATTTATTAGTGGTTGAGGATAAGTACTGTCCCATATGGGAGATCATTGTTCAATGATCGCACCTTTAGCTTTATAATCCTTTACATGTAGCTACCTATTTCCTCAATCTAGCATTCCAATTTTGCCCAAATTTTAAGGCCAATGAGATCTTTAGTGGGCTCTCCCTAGTTGTAGAGTGAATGGCACCTTGTAATGACCCCGTTTTTGAACTCGCCTTACGGGCATTAATTAATTTAATTATTTAATGTTGCCTGGCAAAAAGTGCATTAAATAAGGTAATATTAAATAATTAGATTAATGAGGTGAAATAAAGTGGCGCCATGGAAATATTTAAAAGATTTTAATAAAGTGCTAATATGTTTTGGCAGGAAATTTAAAAAAGAATTCCCAAATGGTTATAAAAAGGGATGAGAGCTCATTTGTGCATTATGTTGGATTATTATTCTAATCGATTTGGTATTTTGGTGGAGCTCTTTGGAGTTTGAAACCCTAGGTGGGAATTCCAACGGGTATCCAATTTCAGCCATGAAAGATTTCTCCCTAGTTGGTAGCAAGGGAAATCATCCAGGTTTCTCACGTTGCACAATAATGGTAGTCCAAATTTGTGAGTCTCCTTCAGAGACAAATTTGAGGGTTATAGATAATATTGCTTGCACTTGGAGATTCAGATACATTCAGGTTGGGAGATTTGTGTGTTGAACATATTGCTGGTCAAGTCATTCTGAGGTGACTATATTATTGGGTGAATATATATTGGCCTTCCTATTTCAGATTGGACATTGGTGCTTAACCATTCTTAGATTGGCGCTTGAATTTTGAAGATTGGATATTTGTGGGATAGTGAATACACAGTTGTATGACGGTTGGGATTACCAGTTGGGTTGGCGTTTGAATGCTGCAATTCTCATACTCCTACACAACCATTTTCCAAATTCCAAGGCGTCACATTAATATCCTGTTGAGTTGTGGGCAATAAAACAAGTCATGAGAGTAGAAGGAAGGGTGCGGGCCTTTCTAGAGCTCCAATGCTACTCTCTTGCCAGTCGCGGCCTTGTGTGGAGTGGTGCAGGTCATTGTTGGGCATGGGAATCCATGTTGACGCGATTGCAGTAGAGGGACGGTTGCTGTTCTAAATCGCCTCCTTTGTCCATCAGTTGTTGGCTTCATTGCTAGGTGTGACATTCACTAGGAGCTGCTATTCACATTTGGAGTTGATGAAAATGGTATTTAAATACTGAGAACTAAAATCTATATTTTGGGCCAACCTCCTAGTCTTTGGTACCATGTCTTGAAGAATAAAAAATAAAATTAAAATTGTACTTTTGCTAAGGGCTGACCCTTAGACTTGTGGCACCTCCATTAATTAAATAAAAATTGCAAATTATTTTTTATGAAGAAGGCCGACCCTCTCAAATGGTGCACCTCATTTTTGGGGGTTTATGTTTTAAAATAAAAAACATTTAATTAATATAGGGCTCGACCCCTATTGGAGCGCTCAAATTAAGGGTGAAAGGGTGCATATAAATTGAAGGGTTGCATCCATTTTGAAAGTACATGTTGCACATCCCAATGAGCTTTATGGCAGAATTTATGAAGGATCTTTAAAAATTCTAAAGGTAGATTTTGATGAAGCAGTGAACAGATTCATGAAAGTGAATTAGGGCAGATCTAAGAAGAAGTCTAAATAAATGATTATATTGTTTATTAGGAGGTTGGTGCCTTCTAACTAAGGAGATTGGGAGGTCGGTGCCTCTCATTAGAAGAGATTGTTGTCTCTTGCTGAGTTGGTGCTCAATTGTGGGGATTGGTGTCTCCTGTGGGTTGGTTCCTATGAAAGAAGCTTTGTAAATGAAGTAGGTCGGTGCCTATAAGAAGATTTATATAAGCAATATTTTGCTGTGGTTTTCTCCCACAAGGGTTTCCACATAAATTGTGTGTTTGTCTTGTGTTCCTTATTGCTAGATCTTGCATGTGTGTTATTGTTATGGTTGATTAAGTTGTGAAGTATTACTGTTGTGGTTGTTTAAGTTTTGAAAAGTAAAAGATCTTTATTGTAAAGATTCACTCCCCCCCCCCCTCAGTATAATTGAGTGCTCTTCACTAGGATCGAGATCTTGGTCACTTTGACCATTATGACCAAATATGTGACATGTATGGCATGTAACGAGTGTGTAAGAGGTGTAAGAGGAGTTACATTATTTCAATCACATTTGACCTTGTCTACAATTGTTTAGAAATGGTGACTTCAAGTTTCAACGATTGCTCCTTCAAACTTCTTCAGAATTTGTGCTTCTTAATGGAAGTTTCGCCATAAACTTAGAATTAAATAGGCTAAATCCATTTTGGTTCATACTTAAACCTAAATATAACAAAATGCATAAAGTCTAATCTTAAACTTTACAAAAAAATAAAAATAAAATATTACCAATTAATAACATGTAGGAGACTTTAAGAATTGATGTGAAATAAGTCTTTTCTGTTCACACATCCTTAACACTTAAAAATCAATCCTGCTGATTAATAAATTGTAGGAGACACTATTAATCTCACTCATTAATAAAAAGTAACTGATAATATTACATGGTTATTATCTTATACATCCCCACTTTATGAACTCAAAATTCTTATTGCATTTGCCAAAATTCTAATGCAATGTAATGTATTCAGCGATATGAACATAAATGAGAAAACCTATATTCCACAATTCATGGGCTAAACTCTCATTTTTATTTGCTCTCTATATCTCTATGCTATTAAAATGACTCCAAATTTAAAAAGTAACCCGATTTTTCTCTTGTTTTGTTTTTGCATTTTTCTACTATTTTAAAAAATCTGAATTTTTCCCCATTTTTTGAAAAATCTTATAATTTTGGTTAGTTGATTTTTTCTACTATGGAATATATGGTTCTTTGCAAGTACTCTTATGCAGCTAGATTAATGTCAACCGGATAAATGGACTATATTATTGTACTTCATCTTTTGAGAATAATATAAGCTTGGGTTTTTTTGGGGTGGGTATTTTTCCTACAAGGGTTTCTCCATGTATATCTGGTGTTATGGTTTGCATTTTATGAGTCTAGTGATTTGTTATGTTGATTATCCATTGTTTCATTGATATAACTTTATTGGCTTAATCACATCATAATTGGATTAAATTCCATATTGTTCATTATTTCCATTATGCCATTTACTTTGTATTTCAACACTAGAGAGGAGGTTTGGGATCATTGAAAAAATGTCTTGATGTCTAGTCCAATACTTTGTTTCCTTTTTTGTTGTGTACAAGAGATAACAGGGTATAACAAATCCACCTGATAATGAAAGAATTTTCTCAATCATGCACGATAATAAGGAAATAACTAAGCATGAAGATGAGTCCAAAGGCCACCAAGCCCATCTAGGTTTGTTGTGTTTAGTCCTCATGGGATGAATGCCAAGAGGAGGTAGAGATCATTGAAAAAATGTCTCAAATTGTGTCCTCATAATATGATTCATTTTTGTTGTAGACAAAGATTTTAATTTCATTATTTTTACCTTGCCGATGTAGCCTATGTAATTTGCTAAACCTAGAAATCTAATGGCTTTAAATTCTATAAACTCAAACTTCAAATTGGTTTCCTTTGTTAGCAGTAATGAAAAATTCAAAATATTTTCAAACTCTATAAGTTTTGAATGTGAATATGTGTCCCTGCATTGGCATGTTGAAAACTCTAGTTGCATTTTGCTTTTTGTGAGAAAGAAGTTTTGAATTCTTCTTGTTCACAATATGCATGACTCGTTAAAAATGGATGTAAATATATATCATTATAATGAAAGAATTAGGAGCTTGCATTGTATATGACATTTCTAGGGGAAGATATTTTGTGGAAGTTAAATGTTGTTTGGTAAGTGCATTCATCAGATTTGTGTGCTTTTTCATACTTTTTAATTGTGTCAGGGTCAATTCCAAAGCAGAATTGGCGAGTTTTGTTCAGTATATGCCTTAAGATTGGATGACAAACAAGGTTTAATCTTTCACACATATTTATGGTGCCACAATTTGGTAAATATGATACCCATCCACGGCTGATAGTAACTTCTTAAACTTTTTTGTGTATATAGGGTCCCTAAACCATGTTATAATCTGTAATGTCCCCTTTTTCGGTGTTCCTTACTTAGGCCAGTTGGGTGATTTGGCTCACTTACTATTTTTAGTAAGTGCTATATTTAGTAACCGGTCTTGGCAACAGTGCAGAGTTTCCATTCTTGGCAGGGGTGAGTTCTCTCAATGGTCAATGTTATTATCAGTTAATTTGTCACTTAAGTTAATAAAGTTGCTTTTTAAATAAGTGAGGAAATAAGCATGGGTTATAAAAGGACCCCTTGGCCTAGTTGATCAACGTTGTTTTAAAAGAAGGGACAATGTACTTTAAGTGGACACCTATAATAAAGGTTTATTTCATAAATTTTAGGCAAATATTGTGCCCCCAAAAGTGGACGCCCCCTTTGAGGTAATATTTGATTATATTTTAAATTTTTAAATTATTAAAGTAATGTGGAAAAAGGCAAGGATGGGAGTGGGGTTTTGGAGGGAAAAGCTTTTTCAAATGGTGGTTGCCCTAATTCCTCTCTCCACTTCTATTTAATCAGCAATTAAGCTCTCATTTGGTCATGGAGGATTTGACAACTTAAGAAGACTCTGCTGGATTGTTTCCAGATTTCTTTGCTGCTGGTTGAGGACAGAAACCCTCATCTCAAGTGTTGGTTTTGGTGGTGATAGATCCACCCTAACTGGTTGGAGTGATTCTATATCAGGGATCACCATTGTTCTTGAGGAGGTTGATCTTTCTAGGTTTCAAATATGAAGTTATATGAGGTATTTTGAAGTGTTAATTGCTGAAGTGTTAGGTAATGAATTTTGATGCCCTTTTGGAGTGTCTCTTTGGTGGTTTGTTTGGTTTTCTCAGACCTGGCCGTACCACTGCAAGGATAGGCCGTACCTGCTGTTGCATATTGAGTGCTTATTTGAAAAGACAAAGCAGATATGATGTGGTGTGAAGGTCTGTACACCTCCAGGCATGACTAGGAGTTTGGCGTGGAGTTTTCAGGAAGCTGGTCGCTAGGGTTTTGAGGGGTATCTGCAGGCAAAGGGTGACGCCCAGATTAGAAGCCTCAGTCTCTACCATTTTCAGGTGTGACAAACTTCATATAAGAATGCAATGATTTTATTAGGTAATCGCCCCTGTTCTGGCGCCATGGTTTGAATGGGCAGATTGAAGTTTGAACAGGCTTTGTAGAGTGTGTCTTCCTGTAGTTTTAGCAGTGCTAGTTAAGTGAATGATTGGAGAGAGCCATATTGCAGTCTGGAGGCATTTGATTGTTGAAGGAGCATCATTTTCTGGAGTTTACTATGGACTGGCATGACTGTTAGCTTTCTTTAATACCCTGAAATAGTATATCAGACCTGGGTGTAGTTGGAATTCATTGGCTAAACCTGCTATGTACGCTGTTCGGTCATCACAGTGGGTATTGTAATCTTCTGGGTTAATTATAGGCTGTTCGGAGTGTTCAAAAGGCATCATCTGCAATATCTAGAAGTGGGTTATGAAGATTTAAGTGTGCCCAGAACTGTGAAAAAAATAGCAGACCTGCTGTATGCACCTCAGTTCATCTCAGACCTGCTGCTATCAGTCTCATCTCCATCCTTGAGGTATTTTAATATGGAAATGCCATGGGCATGAACACTTATTGTACTTGGCAACTCAATGAATTCTTTTTCCATCAATATTTGTAATGTCCCCTTCTCATCAGTGATCAGCTTTGCAGTTCTTCAGTCTATTCCGGAACCCGTAGACTGGGATGAGGTGAAAATTAGGGTTTCTTGGACTTGGTTTTCTGTGGCATTCATATTATTTACTATTTTTAGTAAATGCTAGTTGTGGCAGTTGCAGTTGTCTATTCTTAATCCTTAGCAGTTGGAGCAGTGTTATATTTTGGCTTGGTCTTCAGTTGGCAAAAATATTAAATTAATGGCATTTTGTTCTATTTCACTGTTGACCCCCACCTTGGCCTAAGGAGTTAACTTAAAGTTGTTTTAAAGTGGGGCCATGAAGGGTACGCCCTCATCAAAAGTTTAAATATTCTTTATTCAAATATTTCTTATCTTGAAAGTGGACGCCACTTTTATTGTTTGAATAAAGTGTAATGTTGAAGGCCTTTTGGGACGCCACTTGAGAAGTTGACTGGTCTTTGTGAAGTGGAAGAGTCTCTTGTATCTTTTGAGCTGCTTCTCAGGCGATTGAAGAGTCTTGATGAGTTCTTATTTATTGAAGGTCTTGGCTCCAGCATTTCATCCATCAATTACCTTACTGTTATGCTGTCAAAATGACTATGGACATTTTGCTATTGCTTCGAGGATGCTACCTCCTAGCCCCTTCCCAATTTCGTGTTTGAAATACAACACCTAGTTGGAACATTGCTGCTTCTCACATCAGACTAGCAGATTGAGCAATAAAGGTTGAGAATTTTGGTGAATTCTACAGTTTTGAAGTTCCTGGTTTTTGCTACAGCTGAAGCTGTTTTCTGTTCATATCTTGTGGAGTGATTTTTGTTTCGTTCTGGGTATTTGATTAATCAAATTGTTGACTTGAGGCGCCAACTTCCTCCAAAAAGCAGAATTTAATTTGAAGTTGCTGATTTTATATTAAAAAATCGATTTTCTCCAAGGGCCGTACCATTTGGTGATGTCTTGGGATTCGTGCCAAATAAACTAGAGTCTTTGGTGGCTGTTTCTGGATTCTAACTTGGGCGCCAGACTTGTAAGGTGCATTTGCAACTCATTTCACGTCATTCGGAGAAGAATTGAGTGAGTTATGATAATTTCATTGATTCTCACAGTTGCAGATTGAAATTTCCAGTTTACTGTTTTTATATCAGATTGTTGAAGTTCTGATTTCTGATTCATTAGCAGCTGTTAGAGAGTTAAAATAACATTGAAAAACATCTATTAATCTTATGTATGAAGATTACTATATTTCCTATGTAATTTGCAGCTTATTCCACATTGTACAAACTGTAAACAATAGTACTGTTCCAGTTTAATTTGCTGCAATTTCTTTCTGTTTCTTCTCACATAAGTCCCCTGGATGGTTTACCGCCAGTGAGGTTAATTTGATTGTAATATCTCATACCCACTCATAGTGGTGAATTCCCACAGCATTGTGGATGCCCGCCGCAGCGGATGAATTGCTTTTATTTGTAATCTTTTCCCCCCACTGTTTGGTGGTAGCGTGGAATTGTTTTCTCATGGCTGGTTATCCGCCTAATAGTTCATAATTTCAATTTCTTAGACTCCGTCATATGTTAGCACCTCGCCCTCAGTGGGATCTTGAGTGCACATTCTTGACGTTGAGTAGTTCTTCCATTCAAGTTCAGTTTCTTCTGTTCAAGTTCAGTATCTTCCATTCAAGTTCGGATTTTAATTTGAGGCTAACGCTAATCCAATCATCTATTGCTGGTTATTTTGTGTTATTCCTTCGAAAAAATTGGTTAGCATATTTCAATATTTGTATTAGTTGATGAATTAGTGCAAGATATCTTTCAAGAGAATTATACATCAGTTAATCTTAATTCTACAAGTCAATGTTAATATTCCTTATTGCCAAAAATCCAAGAACCCAAACAAACAAACAAAAACAGGGGTGGTCATTACATAATTTGCCAAAAACGAAAAGCATTCTTAGTAAAGATAAAATAAGGATGAATGTATACCTATTGCATGGACTTCTTTCAATGTTCATCCCATATCCTATTAAGTCTGCCAGCCTCATTAACTGCATCAAATATTTTTACACAATTAATTAAATCTACAAAATATATTGATGCACATCTCTAAATATAGATAAACTCATGGTATCTTCCAATAAAATCAAAATAATCATACAAACAGTGGCCATAAATGCAAAACAAAGCGAGAAATAAATGCAAACAAAATCAAGTACATGGGTGAAATTTCAAAGCCATGTCACAGGTTAATAAAGGAAATGGCCAACACTAATCTAACTTTTTAACTTGAATCACTAGAAAGTGACATATATGTTTTGGATTTTGAAATGATGTAAACTAATGAAATGTAGACTCTTCACTGTATTTTATATATATATATATATTTGAATTTATTTTTTTCTAGAATTGACACTATAATTTAGTTGTTAATATAAAGCTAAAAAATAATGTTTAGCAAAACATTGCTCTTTATATAGTATTTTTCTTTTTCCTTCAATTTTTCTTTGAATTTACAACTTGAAACTTTAATGTATGGATTCATTTTTCTCCATTTTGATTAAAAATTAAATTAAATTAGATAAATATTAAAATTTGCATGTATTCAAAACACAACTTGATTGGAAGTAAATTTTGGTCTTAAATATTTATCCAAAATAGATAAAAAATTATATCTCGATATGGAAGCTCTTCTCTAGTGTATCATACTTTTGTCAATTTTTTTAATAATCTTTAGTAATTTTTTTTTATCATACACCCTTGATTTTTTTTTGGATCTCAGTATGCTGTTTGTGTTTCACTGTTTGCTGATTGTTATTGTTTTTTCTGTTGTGTTTAGTGCTTGTTTCCAATGTATTTTCGGAATGCATGCCAACATATGGAATATTGCAAATAGAAGGAAAAACTAGTAGATAACAATACTTTCCATAATAGATAACAACATAGAATGATAGCAAACTATTTCAGAATAAAATCAGACTTATTACAATGAAGTTTCAGACCTGATTAAACAACAATCAGACCTGGAAACGAACATTCAACAGCAGCAACTCCTGCAGCTTTGTATTACAAGCCAAGTATGATCATGTCCAGCAATATATGAGTTTCCCACACTAAAGAACAGCCACCAAAACACGGATATATGCAGATTCTGGGCCTATACATCAGCAGACCACAAAATCCAAGAAACCCTTAGGAAGGCATGTCTCCCTAGGTAGGGCGACCAGCTCTAGAAAATCAGTCCTTCACCAAATAAATCAAATGAATGCTTGAAATGGGGAGCCCAAACATGAAGAATCCAACAAGCAAATACCCAGAACGGAAAACCAAGTGTGCATGGAGCTATGAGCAAATTTGTCCTTCAGCCACTAGAAAAATCAGAATTTCCAGAACTTCTGATAATGCATATCAGACTTCAGAAATCACTCCAAAACACCTACAAATCACCACCAAAATGATCCACACACCAAACTGAACTCCTACCAAAAACCCCACATCAAAAGACTACAAAAATCTTCATCTTTAACCACCCAAAACTCTGAAAATCAGAATTCTGATGAAGCCCAATGTGATCCTTGGATGGAACCACTCAAATCTGACTAGGGTGGATCTTTCACCACCGAAACCAGCTCAATACGACAAGGTTTTTGTCCTCAACATGCAACCAAAATACTCTAAAGTCATTCCAATAGCATCCTGTTAAGTTGTCAATTCGAAGATGAGCAAATGAGAGCCAAAATGAAACTTTATAGAAAGTGAGAGGGAAATTAGGGCAAGGTTTGAAATACTTTTCCCTCCAATTCCAACGCCCTCCTTATGAGTCTTCTAAAATTTAATTCATTTTTAACACCTTATACATCCCTTGGGCATCCAAATGCTCATAATGTCATGTCCCCATTTTTGGCGAGCATCAGTGATCGTGAGATTGGCCTATCATGAGACCCTCGTAGGCTGACAGAGTGGTTAGAGGGTCGTTTCGGAGCTTGGCTCAGCGTCAGATTGGCAGTTTTGATCAATTGGCTTTCGTTTGGGCTCGATCGGAGACCTTTTGCAGAATTGCTATTTTTAGCAGTTCCGGGCAGGCAGAGTGGGACCCCTGCTATTTTTAGCAGTAGGGATTTGGCGGCATCCGGAATCACTTCAGAGTTCGTCAGCTTCAGACGGAACAGTAATCGGATGAGTAACGGGCGAAATATTAATATTTAATTGCATTGATTAAATATTAATTAATTAAGGATTATAATATAAAGTTATAATATTTAATTATAACTTAAGTGATTTATCTTGAGGGGTGCGCCCATCATCAGAAGGGGCCAAAATTGACGTTTAAAATTATATTAAAATATTTCGCTGAGACTATGAGGAAATTAAAAGAATTAAAAAGTGAATATTTTAATGATTTCCTATTATTAAGGAAATCGCACTTTTCAGCTTAATAAAGGTTTTGCATTGGTTTCTGAGCCATTATGACATTTATGAATTGAAAATTGATCAGTCTTGCCAGAGAACGGAGACCTTAGGGTTTGAGTTCGATATTCGTTGGAGAACGAGCCATCTCCATTGAATCAGTTCAGAGGGTGTGAGATATCACCCGATTTACTGCCAGTTGTGAGATTTCTTCATCCAGAGGAAATCATTGGGCTTCACAGGAAATAAATATTCAGGGTTTACAGAGGGTACTTTGTTCAGAAGGCATCTTGCAGACTAGGCGCACATATTCTTGCATTCAGAGCATATCAGAGAGAGTCCGTACATTTTAGTTTATTGATGATTGCTGTTTACCAGCCGTACAAACTGTACCTGGCCGTACATCTTCAAGCTGCTTAGTGAATCAAATCACAGAGGTTTTTGCCAGGGTTTAAGTCAGAAGATATATATCTATATAGGCGCACCAAAAATCTCAGAGATTAGGCATTGAAGACAGAAGGGCGTACTTTATTTGCTGCTGTTAAAAAGGAAAGCCGTACTGCTGTACAGCAGGCCGTACCATCAGAAGAAAGTCATACTTAATTCTCCAGAGTAAAAACGCCTGCATTAAGGTCTTCCTTCTTCATCAGTTGGAGGCGCCTTGGCATTTGTGTCCACTCCAGAGCACCAGACGGAGGGAGAAGGATTTTAGCTGCTCAGCCGTACCATTCATTCATTGCTGTATCAAAAAAAAAAACCAGGTTTCAATATTTTATTGCCTTTTACCTTGCATGTGTCTGGAACATCATTGTAATCATTACAGAAGTGGAATATATTGTCTGGCTTCAGTACTTGAGATAGTTATTGTTATTTTCCAGAGATATATATTTTATTTGAATTTATTTCCAATTCCATGCAAAATCGCCATCTTGCTTTTTATGCTTAAAACCCTAGAAAACGTCAAAAACCCAAAAACGTCAGAAAAACATAAAACTTCAGTCAGAATCAGTATCAGGGGGAAACGAGGGTTTCTCTGATGGTATTCGAGCTAAATCCACACGCCATCACGGGGTTAGCCGTCTTCTGGCCGAACGATTTGGGTTTTACGGGTATCGACCGGTCCGAGCTTTGGTTGAACCCAGCGAGGTTGATCAGCGGTAAGAAACTCGAAAGGCGGCGACAAAATTCACGGGGCGATAGAGCGAGATAATGTTAGAGCGAGTTTCTTCATGAAATTCAGCGAGGAGTCGAGGGGCGATGCGAGAGGTCTTGCATGCACTTTCGAGAGATCTTCGTGAAGTCAGCGGCTGATCAAATGGTGTAATTACAATGAGTTGGCGGTTACGCCGGTGGATACTCGAGGAAGACCGTCACCACATGTCGTAGCGATAGCGGAGTGTTAACGAGTTCCGCAGCGGAGAGCTCCTAGGACAGTGCCACGGACAGCAGATAGGCCTACTAGGCCCACTTTCACGAGACAGGAGCCCGATGAGGCTATAACAGGTGAACAGCATGAAGGTTTGTTCGTTGGTACCTTTAGGACAGCGAACGACAAATGGCAGTTAGAGTCACCTGAGATCAGCGGAAGGATCACAATTGACAGAACACCACAAAACACAGAAAGAGAAGTGAACAGCCTGTTCCAGGAATATAGCACTCTACCGCAGAAAATTAAAAAGATACTTCCTTTCTTAAGTTTCATGGATTTGCACCCGAGTCTTTGTCATAAGACCGAGTTGGCGAAAAAAGAATATCTCACTATAGCTCGTGAGTTGATTACACCTGGAAGGGATAGAGATTTAGTATCTTCAGACTCCTATAAAGAATGCAGAAATTTATATGATGAGTTTGATAGAAGTGCTGATGTAATTAATGAACACACTAGCACAGCCTTGGGTAATGATTTACCTACATCGTCCTTGCAAGAGGTGGCCCAAGAAATTTCTACCATGGAGGCTACTTCTGATTTTTATGACAGCGTTGATAGAACTACGCGTGAGCATGAGATAGCAGCTGTTTCACAGATGCAAAGTAACCCTATTGAGTTGTCACGTGAAGAGACTCAAGAGTTGGGTACTACAGATGCAGTTGGCGTTGAGAATTTAAGTCATGATGAATCTGATTTTTCGGATCAGACCTATGAAAACAAGCTAAAAGATTCGTATGTTGATATGGAACCCCAGGATCGTGCTTTGGATGGGCATACAGTCACTGTTGGAGTAGAAGCGTGTGAAGATACTGTCAGACCAGCAACTTCTACCGTATCAGTTGAGCCATCCTTTGAGGTACCGAGCAGCAGTACCTTAAATGCTGAGGTGTGCATGGATGAAAGCACACATGATGCTGCTTATCATGCGGTGAGCGATGACGGATCAGCGTCATATCATAGTGCATATGGTGAACCGGAAATCTTGTATGGGGGTCGTAAGCTTCAGAGTCCGCATCATTTGGTTGGGCAACTACAAGTGAATGATAATATGATTGCCACCGCCCTTGAGCATTTTGACGTTGCTCGTCAGATGTTGACTACCTATGGTTGGAGTCCGCCTTTGACAGATGAGCACAGTGAGAGTGGTTTTTCCCTTGCAGTGATACATGCACTCCGAGAAGCAATTGGAACAATGAAACAAAACTACCTTAAATTACTTGCAGATAGGGATTTTCTTCTCGAGTGGGATTGCATTTGTTATGATGCATTGCAGGGAAAGGGAGAACAGATTGATGAGCTCACTCATGAGCTGGAGGTGACTAGGGACTCATTGCATAGCACCCAGTTGGCTCTTCGAGAGTCACAGTTACAGATTGAGAGGTTTACCGTGGCGTTGAGTTTGGCACAATCTTCACCACCTTTGGATATAGTTCAGTCTTCCATGACAGTGGTTGGTGAGGAGTATACACCCACGGTTCATAGCAGTGAGGGAGATGTTGAGGGTGAGGTTACATCCATCACAGTCACAGGTGCAGTTGATACAGATAGGATGAGTACACTAGAGGAGAATTGCAGTGAGCCACGCGTTGCACCAGGTCCTCTCGACATTAGTTCTGTGATAGGTGATGCAGGGCAGTTCATTGATAGTTCCTGTGACATGGTTGTTGATACACTGGAGAGTTGTGTGACAACCCTCGATACTTGTCCATCTTCACAGCAGATATTCAGAGTCTCATCCGGTTGGGAGATTGGTACTTGTGATGATTTGTTTCCCTCTCCTGGAAGCAAATCAGTCTTTTCATCCGATGCAGTTGACTATGATCGGCAGCTGGTTGAGCCTAGTCAGGAGTACAATTCAATTTATTATTCCAGCGATTCAGAGATGGATGATTCAGATCAGTGTGGAGTGATTGTGCAGTTTGTGAATAATCCATTGTTTGAATTTGATAGTGGTTCAATCTATGATAACCCACTCTTCGAGTTGGACGCTGATCGTACTCTTGATACTAGTTCCAGGTTGGGTGATGATCGTAGTGTTTGGGATTGTTCCAGTGCATCGCAATTCCAAACCCGACTCACAGAGGAGTTCAATGAGGTGTACACGGTGAGGAGTGCTTACGGTTTTTCCTTTGATCCACCTGTACATGATTCGTATTCGATGCACCATACTTGTGCACAGGGTGATTCTCTCGGTACAGTTGAGGAGAGTAATTCATTATTGTGTGCAGAGTTACCATCTTCACAAGATGGGATTAACGGATGCAGGTGCTTGACTCAGCAGTTTGCGGGGTATTACTTGCAGGGACAGCAGTCCGTTTTACATCATGCCGATATGTATTTGACAGGGCTTGATACTTCTATGTCGCAGATTCATACAGGTACATGGTTACAGGGCGACTATGGTATTAGTTGGCATGATGGTTTGGGCAGTTATCACATCCATGAGTATTTAGTAGAAGACAGGGAGAGATTCAGGATAGTAGATGCTTTTAGAAGTGTTTATCTTTGCATGACAGATGGATGTGGATTCATATTGTATTGGGATCCCGGTGGCGACAGCTTTGACACAGAGTATGGGGTGGGTCCCATTGAGTTACTTCACTATTCTCAGCATGGTGAAGTTGGAGGCAGTAGAGCGCAGTGGCAGCCTGAGGAGGATCGTCACGACAGACTTTTACGCTGGGTTTGGGATCCAGGTGTTGATTGCGCAGTTGAGTTTTGATGATGCTACAGGAGACAGATCGTGATGTGTGGGACATTTCACAGGTTTTTCTTTTGGGCCTT
>VDFB02004999.1:0-65441 GCA_007258455.2 Sequoia sempervirens
TAATGAAGCGTAAGTGTTTTATATGGCTGTTTTAGATCCTCGGGAATGGAAGGAGTGCCAAATATTGGTGTCCAAGTGGTCATTTGGGATGGAGGATTGGTTTCAAGGGTACCCACAAGTGTGATGCTTTCAAATGGAATAGTATGACCAAAATATTTAGCAAGACTAGCTACAATACTAGGTGTTGGTGTTTGATTTATCCCTAGGGATGGAGTTGTCAAAATTTGTGTTAATGATTGTGCAACAAAAGATGGTGAGTTGGGAACTATGTTCTCCAAGGCTTGATACTCCATGATTTCTTCCCTAGTAAGTCCAAATGGATTGTTCGTGATGTCCTCTATCTCATATGGCACTGATGGAGATGAAGGCTATTGTGATGGGGTGACGTGACTTCTCGGATCAAATTCTAAAGGATTTGGATCACTTGAGGTAAATGTGACTTTAGTTTTCTCCATGATTCTCTTGTGTTGTGATCTTATTTTTACCATAAATTTTGGGTCACCTCTGGGAGAGTTGTGTTGAGATTTGTAATGTTTGAACTCTCTAGTTGACTCAAATCTAGGTAAAAGGGACACTCTAAGTATTTTTGGAGCAATGATGATAATGGGTGATGAAAAGGTGGGTGATGTGAGAAGTGATCTTTGCAAACGTTTTGGGACAACACCGTTGACTTAAGTTTGATGTGTTGATGTTTGGATAAAAGGATATTTATGAACTTGAAAATATTTAGGGTAGACTTGTGACCTTCAAGATGAACTAGTTCAAAGATGATAACTAACTTAACCAAATGCATGGAAAATGATTCATTTCACATACAAAATTGCTAAGTTAGGGGTTTGGTTGGATAGATGTTGAAGTCAAAAGGTGTTGGTGTATTCAATTTTTTTGCAAAGTTTGATGAAGTGAAGGATGAAATTTTGATGAAGGGGTGGAGGAAATGTTTGAATCAATGTTGACTTAAAATGAACCTTTGTTTGATAAGACCAAGGTAGTGAGAAACATGCTTGACCTCTAAAGTTTTCAAATCCTAAAGACCCAATGATTTAGATAGGTTCAAGATCATGAAAAATCCTAGGGTTTTGACTAAAATAGAATTCATACAAGTTTGGGTTGTTCCTTGAAGCACGTTTGTAAAAGTTGTATACCAACTTGGTTCTATTTTGATGACGTGCTAAAAGGTGTCTTTTGAAGGATTTTGGACTAAGATGCCTAAGTTTAAAGTGATAACCTGTATACCTTCTTTTGGGGATTCTGACTTTTCGTAAGATCATTTAAGACAAGCCTAAGATTGTTTGAAAGACCACTGTTTTGACTTAAATGAGGGGTTCATATTGAGCATACATGTCTGGATTATTCAGCGAGATAATTCTATAAAACCTTGTCGCCAATTTGTTCCTATTGTGGTACTATTTTTGGATATGTCTTCTAATGTATTTTGAACTATGATGTCTATGTTTGAAATAGCAGCATGTAGGCGTTCTCTTGGGGATTTTGATTTTGCATGAGATCATTTAGAGAAGTTAAAATTAATGGAAGAAAAGAGGATATTTATTTCCATGCGAGTGGTGGTAATATGGACCTTCCAGCCACAATATCTACTTGTTCCTCTTCTTCGTCTAAGAGTGTTGCTGCATTTCTCCACTTAATGGGTGTTTCTTTTGTTTCAAAAGTGAAGCTTCTCGAACTACTAATTATGTCAGTTTGTTCTCCCTCAATTAGTTCAATGTTTGGCTGAATGATAGAACTTGTAATGTTGGGTTGTTCAACGAGAGTGATCGGTCTCCAAATAGTCATGTGGGGTTCAATTCTGTCAAGTTATCTTGCTTAAGTGAATTTCTTTACCACAAACACTTGTCTTGATTAAGTTAAAACTAAATGTCTATGTCAAAAACATCATAAATTTCACAAGATCCATTTTGTGAAAAGGATGAAGTTCAAGACATAGTGCTTATGCTAACTTTGGGAAGTATGTATTGAGATATAAACCAAAATACTTAGAAGCCTCTAAGAATAGATTCTTAGGACAAGCATTAATATCAAGGTTTTGTCAAAGGGTATACATACTTAGGCCAAAGAGTTTGAAATTTTTAAAAGACTTTGTTGATGTTTGTTTATAACATTTTGAAACCAAGCAAAGTATTAAACTGACTCACAAGCATTTACAACCTTAGGTTCAAAAGATACTACTTGTTGAATCCCCACTTGGATTTCTCCAAACACTAATACAATGCGAACAGATAGAGATTTTGTGACACTAGCTCCCCTCCACGACACACACTTCTCGGGACCACCAAATCTCAAATCCTGAAGATCCGAAGATCCTAAGAATTTTCTTGTTTTGACAATTGAATAGTAAAATGTGGGGAGGCTTCAGGACGATTGTTCCTGCACCAACAAGCATAAAGGTTTTTGGCTTCTAAACAATTGGTTCATAATAAGGGCTTTTGTACAAGGTGGCCATACATGCAACAAGATTAGCTCAAGATTATGGTCAATCAAGAGGCCTCCTAGTCTCTTCCTAAGAAGAGATTTTAACGTATCACATAGATACTAAGGGTGACACTTGTTGGTATGACACATCCACACTTGTTTTTTTATGGATTTCATCACAAACACATTATTTATATAGTGGCTTGAAAGAGCTTGGCTTTAACTTGTTTCCGCTTGGGTCATTCCCTCCTTTCGAAGCGGGGAGGCAAGCCTTCTAAAGATAAACAAAAGCAGGGAAGTACGTTTGTAGTTTGATCTCCCAGTTCACATGAAACAAGGAGAGAACACACACCACGCCTTTTCCCTACACTAGCATGGGGCTCATTTTAATCCAAATTGAAAGGTGTGGGAGATTATACAAAATGTCAAGGAATGTTTCTGATTCTCAAGATCACTGAGTGGTGTGAGAGAAGTGCTTATGCATTCAATAAAAAAGATGTAAATAAAAAAAAATAGCAAACACTTATTAATTTTAACCCCTAAAGCTAAGATGAATTCATTTCATGCACCAAACAAAGTGTTAAGTTGTTTTGTCCAATTTTAAACCCAAAGTAAAATGATGAAGTGAGGGTTCAATTTTAGTCCCGTTTGAGGGTTCTTTTTAAAACCCAATTGAATATTAGTGTGGTCCTAAAGCATAAAATGAAAAGCATGATAAATGGGTTATAATTTCCCAAAAGTGTTGAAACACTTGTTACAAATATAAGACAAAAAGATAAGAATGCTTCTTCACTTTGACTTTTATCGTTCAACCTGCAAAACCCAGTTAGCTTAAAAACCAGAACAACATTAGAGGCATGATAATGATCAAATAAAGTAAAAAATTAAAGCACATTCTCAAAATTGATCATTATTTTTCTTACTAGAGTAGGGTGTCATTGTTCACGATAGTGTCTCTATAAAGGAAATGAGCGTTGCTCTGCAGAAAACCAGTGATGATGATAGCATCACTATTTTGGGAGTGTTGTCGTTTGCAAATATTCGATACCTCTAAAAGTATTCAACATCACCATTTGTTTTAATCAGCACCAGGGTATTAATTAGGCGTCACTGTTTTAGATGAGGATAACATCACTATATGGTGATGCCTTACAAAAGCATCATTGTATCCTGCAAGAATCAGAAAGAAAAAAGAATTCGAGATAGAAATTGATTAGATTTGATTGGTTATGCCCTCCTTCTAGCGCCAGAATGTGAGTGACAGATTAGTATGGGCCGATTACACTTGATCCATGAAGAATCAAAGCATAATGAAGCCACTAATGTCAAATCTCAACAAGATCATTCAAATGAAAATTAAACCAAGCATCCATTAAAACCTATTATACTAAACTACAAAAGCTTTAAAATTTCTACTCTAATCCATCTGAAACTTATCCGTTGGGGGAGTGGTGTCGCGTTGATGTGAAATGATGACCCTTGCCCAATCTCGTGGATAAATGAGCTTGTTTCAATCAAATTTATTGAAGGAAACTGATGGAATGATTGTGAGATGTGTATGAAAACATGATTTTAATCTAAATGAGCATGGTGCAAGCTAATCTAACATGATTTTTATACTAAAATGATATAGATACACAAATACAAAGCTAATCTAAATGGATTCTAAACTAAAAGATTCAAACCCTAATTAATAAAAAAGCTAAATGGATGCATTATGTGATCATGGAAGCCATTAATGGAAGCTAAAGCTAATTAGTGCAAGTATATAAGCTAAAATGATATTAAGTAAATGTTAAAATAAGTGTGAGTGTGAGTGATTTCAACATGAGTTTTCTCTGAAAAAGATGGATCCATTTGTCTCCAAATAGTGACCTATTTATAGGAAAGCAAATGAGAAATGAATGGTTGAGATCAAAAAAATAATCAACGGTCAAGGATGGAAGAAGTTGGAGGCATGGATCATGGATTCTCATTAGTGGATGAGAATGGAAGATGAGATTTTAATCAAGGGTTAATATTCTTTCAAACAAAAACACTTTTGACCTGTACAAGAGGTCACAAGTTAGCTTGCATAAGAAGTTTTGAGTTAACTTGCACATGAAGCTTTGCAAGAATATTCCCTTTTTCAAATGAGTGAGAAGAGAGAATATTCTTTGGAATATCCTCATGGGTGAGGGAAAATAGTTAATTTAGCAAATTAAAACAAAGTTTAATTGTGCAAAAGGGGAAGGAATATTCCTTTTGGAGGAATGTGTAAAGGAGGAATATTCCCTTGCAAGTTGGGGGGAATTAGATTAATTAGTAATTGCTAATTAAACAAAGGTTTAATTATACAATTAGGGGAATGAGATGATTTTCATTAAATATAGTGATTTAATGAAAGGGGAAAGTGTAAAGACATTTAATTAAATAACTTAGGGTTATTTAGTTAAACTAGAGGACTTAGGGATTTAAATTAAATAACTTAATGTATTTAATTTAATTGGACGAAATGTTATCATGAAAGGGGATGAATGAACATGATTTGATAAATTAGGTTAATAGGTGAAAATGATACAATTAATTAAATAGCTAGGCTAATTTAATTAATTAAGTAAAAAAAAGATGGGTTTCAAGACGAAATGATGTTAGTATACCCGATTCGAGTGTATGATATCATTTAGGACATTTTAAGTGTCTTCAAGGAGATATGGGGGAGTATAAGTTTGGGTCAATTAGAGGAAGTATGCTAACTCAGTTGTGTAGTGATTCAATTTGTAGAATTGAAGGCTAGTGAGTGTTCTTCAATACTATATGAGATTAAGGACACGAGCCACATATTTTATGTGAGTGAAATTGGTAATCATTTATAGTTTTCACTAGACCAAGCATTACCCAAGAAATGGGAGTCTTATAGAGGTATAAGTGTCCATATTAAACTTATAGTATAAAGGGCCTTTTGGCATTTTTTACATGTCTATGTGTTTGATCTATTAGGGAAGATACACTTGTGTGTTATAAATCGAGTAGGATATGTGGATAACAAAAGGTCTACTTGTGGAGTTTTTACCTTTTGTTTGGTGTGGCTAGTTTTATGAGCATGGGGTAGTTTTAGGTTATTCTTTTGACTACAGGGGTTAATAATATGACAACTACTTAGGCTTGTAATGATAAGATTTTGATTCTAATATTATGTTACAACTTTGGTTTATACTAGGATGCTATTATGATTCATTGTGATAGAAAGTCACCAACTTGGTAGAGAACACTAATTTTCATGTGCAATTAGAGCATATTGATGCCTATTTTTGAATGTTGTAGTTGCTTTGCTAAAGTTTATCAGAACAAAGAAGTTCACCTAATCCAGGATGGGTATGGGGATTATTTCCCCAAAGAAGCTAGCTTGCTTTTTCTATGCATGAAACCTTATGCAATGTATCTAGTAAATGGAATCATGTTGGGAAAGGTGTTGTACACCTTGCATACAAAATTTAATATTTTATAAAGTTGTGTACCACCTAGATTGGGATACCACTTTTTAGGTTAAAAAATATTTTTGGAAACTAAATATGATTTATATGGGAGGTCACATGAAGACACTATCTTAAGTAAACAATACAAATTCATTGAAGGTTAAATGCCACTTTTGGTGCTTTTTTTTTAATATATTGCATGAATCAATCAGGTATTTGTCCCCCTATAAAATGCAGTGTGTCTGGTAAATTTTTTTCATGTGACCGATAACGCTGGCATGACACGCCCTCTGATACCATGGGTTTGGTGGGAGACTAGATCTCGTGACCTCTTGCCTGTAATAGGATGCTTTAGCCAATCGAGATAGGCCCCCCACCCCATCACTTTTGATGCTTGGATTGAAAATAATATTTGAGTTTTCCTTAGAATGGGAAGAGACTCTTGGGGAATGTGAAGAGTCACATAGGGTGTGTGGATGGATCCATGAATGTTGGATTCATATTTTTGGGAAATCATTGTTGGTTTCTTATTGCTCTCATCCCTCTATATAGAGAGTGCTTGGGATGGAATGAGTGTGTACTTGGAAGATAGGTACATGCTATAAGAATAACTCTAGGAAATGAGTTGACTATCTCTTTGACATCACAAGAATAATTCTATAATTATAGTGTAATTATTTTAAATTATGAATACAAGAAGAGTGGTGTTATTGTTAGTAGGTTTTTTCTTGAAAAGGTTTTCAACTTTGTGTTGTTTATTTATTTGTATGTATTGGAATGCTTTGATTTTTTTTATCTTGCAAATATTTTCTATTTAGATTAACATTATTTCCTAAAATTAGTGTCAAAGTTGGGTTTGAAGTTTAATACTTATGTCATATTTCTTTCATCACCATTTCCCATTATCAAAGAATACAACCTTTTTCTTAGAAAAAAACTATTTAACTATGAACATAGTCTAATACAAAGCCCCTTTTTGTAGATTTTTTTATAGTATTCTCTCCAAAGACATTAAAAATTATTGAATTTGAAAGGCACAATATGATGGTCAACCTAACATTTTTACTCATTTTTTTTTTTATCTTTTTCCCTTTTTAGCTTCTATAGATCAAAATTTGTTTTGTTAAAATTTTTCATTTATATTCTTTCAAATTTGATATCCATTTCTCCATACCTAAAAAAACCTATATAGAAAGTTTCCACCAAAAAAATAGGGATTTAAAACAAGGGGTTTTCACTTTCCAAACAAGGATTGAGATTTGATTAGGATCTAATAACAAATGAAGGTAATTATGAATGCATTCCCACTTAATCTTAACAATAGAGTTTCTATTAAGTTGTATAAAATAAAACCATTTAGCAAAAAAAAATGCATAGCACAAAATTTATGTAGGGAAAACCTTATAGATGAAATCCCAAACAATAATTTAATACTATTGAGGTTGGAATCTTATTATAATATAATAAGAATCAAGGCTATTCTATATAGGGATCTTCAACATATAGAAGCTTTAATTAGCAACACAATTGTCAACTCCCTAGAGAAATATTAGTTGTAAATACCTATTCCAAACCACTATCATAAAATTTTCAAACCCAATATTAGATTCATAGTCAAAAGATAACATTCACTAACTTAATTTGAGTGCCCTAATGCATACAATACATAAGATAGAGTAATCCATCTCCCAAGAATAACATGCTTTAAAAGAAAAGTTGAATTGCAAGTTAAAAAAAACTTACAATGCAAGCAAAATCGACTTGCACAAAATAAGAAATTAACATATTAGACAATTCCAATTTAATTATCTTGAGAAATTTTCCCAAATTTATCCATCTTAAATGTGTGTAACAATATTTATAAGGCTCGTAAAGTGTACAACACACACCTAACCTAATAATAATTTCATCAACACTCACTGGCTTATGTGGCTCCATTAGTAACTTAGTCACAACCTTTAAAGCATATGGCAATAAAATGACACTCTATCTTCTCTCCAATCTTGTCACACACATCAAATGACACATGTTCTCACATACTTATTTAGAATAGACATCTACAATACCATTACTAGGTAATGAAAACATGAAGGAATCTCGTTAGAATTTAGAAAATAAATAGGTAGCCTTGTAATTGTTGAATTGTTCACTACCCTCCTTTATGCATATTATTGTATATTATCATCATTGATAATAATACAACTTAATTTTGTTTGAATATTCAACTAGCTAGCTTAGTGGTAGAATAAGAGGCTAGATTAGACGTTGAACACATCCAATTTCTTAGATTTTCTACAAAATTATTACATACAAATTTATATATTATAATTCTTATTATAATATCTATTTATTTCATAATTAATTTTTTTATTATCTTATTATATTATAATATAATTCTCAACCCCTATCATTGAAAATACAATTCTATTGTAACACTTTTAGCCCTCGTGTATCTATTCTCAAGCACCATCCCAAACCTAAACCAAAGGTAATACAAAATATATTGTAAAGACAAAATAAAAACAATGGATCCATGGTTAAGTCATCTAAAAAATTCTTTATTATAGAAACTTACAAGAGGGATAATGATCAATTAGATGATCAAAATCACTCTCACAAATATAATAAGAATAAAAAGAATAAGAAAAATTCAACATTGACCAAGAAAAAAATGAGAGTATGCAACAAAAAAGCATTAACCAATCTCATCATTCAATCTAAAAAACACAAGTGAAAAAATAATTTTAAATATGATCTAACATTTCATGTCCCTTTTTGGAGAATTTATTTTTCTTTTAGATAGAACATCCTCACATGACCACCTTAATGACACACTAATGTTCAATACATTAAAGTAATACAACTTATCTAGATTCAATTGCTTATCAACTAGTTTAAGGTTGGATTTTGCTTTCACCCATTGACATAAACTTGAAAGTCATCTTTGTAAGGCATCCCATAATCCCATTTATTTTTGACTATTTACAAAGGCATCAATTTTAGCACCCTTATCAAATCCAACACAAATGTGAAGGTCCTCATAAATTTTACTATCTCAAATTACTTTATATTTGTAAGCTTGGTAAAATGCACATTTAATTAAAAGTAAATGTTAAAAGTAAATGTTAAAAGGAGAAGCATGCTTATATGCATTTCAACAACCATTATCTATGCATTATATATAAGATAATTAATATTCTTTGTATATGTTTTGTATTTATTAGGTTTAATAATATAAAAAAATTAAATATTTTTTATTTTAAGTTATATATTTAAAAATATTTTAATATTTTTGAATAAAGATTAATTGATGTTTACAAATGTATCATTTTTTTAAAATATTCATTATCAGTTATCTTCTTTCAGTATTAGTAATACACAATCTTCTAATTAATCAAGTGACATTTATTATTAAAATAATATTCTAAGTTCAATTTTTGATATAATCATTCAATGACTTCATAATGTTTTAGATCACATCAACAATCAAATTATCAAGATTTATTGTCACTTCACATCAATATGCATTGCCACCCTTTTGTAACTTTTACAATTTATTTAGTCTAAAGATTTGACTAAGGTGCAAGGAACTCTTGAACTTCAACCCTTGAATAGGAAACTCCACCATGATATTTTTACTTTAGATATCAATAGATGAATGTGTTGCATGCATCACACATTAGATGTCACTTAAGATGTGATCAAAGAAATTGGGATAAGATATATTCTCAATTTCTTAGCAATGAGTTGTATGTGCTCTATGATCCAATTTATAATCTTGGTTTTCTATTTGTAGACCTTCATGTCAATAGTTAGTTAAAATTCACATTTCAAGACATGGAACATTGACCCTCTCATTTCTATTTAAACACATACTTAAGTTTAATTTCTATTAGTTTACATCAATCATATTATCATCTAAGTCTTATATGTAAAGTGTCACATAATTTCAATTGATTTTACTAATTTATTAATATCTAGATATTTGTAGGAGTTATTTATTTTTCTTTATAATCTGTGTACATTTAGACTTAATGTTGTTACCGAATAAAATTTGAATGAGAGAAATAAAACTTCAATGAAATAAAACATCAAATGGATGAACAAATGGGACTCAACTTCAATGCATGTCCAAATAATAACAAATAAATAAAGAAAGAAAACTTTTGCAAGTCTACATAAAAAAAGATGTTGGAGAGAAAGAGGAAATATTATTTAGATGAATTTAACCCAAGTACAATCATCACCAAGAGAGTTATATAGAGACAAATATCATTTTGAGAGCAAATATACTTGCAAAAATACTTGTAGCCTAAATGAAGACTAGCTCACATCATCTTTAATGTAAAACATATAGATGGAAGATACCAAAAAAAGAATGATATAGAAGGTATGCGCTTTTTGCATAATTGAAAAAAAAGAGTTAAAAATTAAGTTATTTTAAAATCTTACATTAATGTACAAACCAAATATGAAAACACCTAAATTATTTCTTTGCATAGGGGAGAGGACCCACAACATGTTTCAATAGTTGTGATAGTAGTTGTTTATATAATGTCCAATATTTTTTTATCAATATTGGATCTGAAGTTGTTAGTGTTGATGATGACTACCCATAATTAAACAAAATGTATTCCTTTGATCTAAAAAACAATCAATCATGTGATTCCACATCAACGCTCAATAAAACATGTTGTGAATGCACAAGCATAGGTCTCACTTTTTTTTGGGCCTTTTTGAAGACCTTGACAAAAAGCATGCTGATGTGGCATCATATTTGATGATGTGGCCCTGAAACCTTAGTTACAAGGAGGGGGTTTTCCAAGTAAACTGCTGTAAAAAATTGAGAGTGATTTGAAATTTCCACATAAGATAATTAGAAGTGCAAAGTTAGGGTGCTCAACTACTAGATCCTCCCCCCTAATTTAAAGAAAAAAAAACTCATCATATAAATAAACTAGTGTCGCATAATAAAATGTACTTGCCTGTAAAAAAAATAATAAAATATTTTTCTCCAAAATCCAAAAGATCAACGATAATTGATAGTATAACAGACCTTATGCTGGAGACTTCTTCAAAATCCACGAGACCAAAGATAATTCATAGTACAGCAGAACTTATGCTCCAGACAAATCATGTTAAAATATTATGGCTTGGAAAACTAGATAATAATTCGCCCTGTTGCTTGGTATCGAAGACTATTCCGAAAACTCTACTAAAGATTATGAAACATGATTTTTGCTGCACGGAAATCCCCTTCTATGGTGACTATTATGTGATCAATTATTGACATTCCCAACCAACATCAGTCGTATCATCGCTGTTCGAAATGTGCCAAAGCCATGGGCACTAGCAATCATAAAATAATTTAAGCTGTGAAGAAGATTTGACGCAGGACAAATTAATGGGCGTCATAATGGGTGGGGCGGCATTTTCCGCCATCTCTATACCATTCAAAGTTAACATAACCTGCAATTCTTTGCCATGTCTAAAAATTGGACGCAGCAAGCGCAGGACTGTGGTCTGTAAGTTTTCCGGTGGTAACGGTCACATTGAGTTGAGTGGAGAGCAGCTCAAATCTCAGTTGGAATCGCTTCAGAGGGAAGCTGACCAAACGAGAGAAAAAGGTATATCTTATAAGTAAACCCTCGTCCTATAGCGTTCTTCATTTCAAGTTTACAGCTATAATCGTTCTATTATTTGGAAATTAGTATATAGTATGTTGGGTGCAGAGTAGGATTCAACCACAGTTACAGAATCACCATAAGATCAGCAGTCAAGTCTCCACATTAAAACTCAGGTGTTTGCCTATAAGGATACTTTACAGTTTATTTTTGAACTGTACTGGGCAATTCTACGGTTACAAAAATGATCCCATCCTGAGCTGTTTCATAATTAGCACATATATATTCCAATTGATTCACCATTACGAATCGAATTTAATTCTATATGAAACTTAATCGATTGTATAACCGCCCCAAAGTCCCCTGAGGATTTGTTGAAGAAAAAAATGAAATTTGTGCTCAGTAACGAGTTCTTTAGGTGCTGTCGATGAAAGAGATTATTTTATAGATTAAATGTAACAAAAAATATGAAGTAAAAAGGATCACAAGTACAGAGCATAACACAAGAAGTTAACCTCGAAAACCTAATGCGGGAATTAACTCTAGAAGAAGGCCTCATCGGTATTCAAACAAACTTAACACACCAATTCACAAATTCAAGGGGCAACACTCTGTCCAAAGATTGCAATAAACAACTACTCCTTTATTCAAATTGAAATTTTTATTATCAGATTACAAAATTTCACAACTTAGGTGACACAACTTAATTTGACAATTTCATTTGTCAATTAAATTCAAATTAAAATTCACACAAAAACACCGGAGGCAACTCAATTTTATTAGTATGATCAATTTCACATTCTTACATTCTTCGTGAAATCTGCACTTTGTCCATCTCTCTGTTTGATTACCTTTGTCTGGGTCACTGCTGGCTAATCTTACTATTTCATTTTACTCTCCTAATTCTATATTCAAATACCTCTCTGCATTTAATTTCTTTAGATGTTCAATGCTTTGCAAACCTTATCTTTATTCAATTTACTCTCTCCTATCTAGTTTCCCTACATGTCACTTTCATTTTTATCTCCCTTTTCTTAAACTTCTCTTCTCATTTGTTCCTATCTACACTTTCCACTTCAGGGCTGCGTTCCATCTCCCTTCATTGCTGGCTCCTATTCAAATTCTCCTCTCTGTTCTTCGTTTTAATTTTTATTCACTATATTTTTTCTCCTCTGTAACTATGCGCTCCTTCACCTCTATTTCTCTCTCTTCTGTTTTTTATTATCTCCTCTTTTTTACCTCTGTGTGGCTGTTCCTTTTCTTTTATTTTTAATACATTCTTCTCTGCCTTCCCTGTGGTGTGCTTTGTCTTTCTCTTGGCAATTTTTTTTTATAAATTTTTAACTTCCTTTCATATGCGCAGCCTCTCTATTCTTTTCTGCCCTCCAATCTGTATTAATTTATTTCCTTGGAGGACTCTTTCCACTCTGCATACTTTCCTCTTCAAATGCCATTCCCCCTCATCTTCTCTGTCTTTGAAAATTTTCTTTGCTCCGTCCTTTATCCAAATTTATTTGTTTCAATTAAAATAAAGCCAACAATCTAATTTAATTTATAAATGAAAATATGGAGGGATAGCATCCGACATGATGAAGAATGAATGCTCATTCTTTTGCAATAACCATCCTTCTGAAAAAATCAATTTGAAGAAGACTAAATATGCCAATTTGATTTAGTTGGGTGTCGGCAGGCGAAAAAAATCAAAGTTCTCCGATTTGCACGAAAATT
Source organism: Sequoia sempervirens (assembly GCA_007258455.2). Classification (NCBI taxonomy): domain Eukaryota; kingdom Viridiplantae; phylum Streptophyta; class Pinopsida; order Cupressales; family Cupressaceae; genus Sequoia; species Sequoia sempervirens. The sequence continues at coordinate 13,238 of VDFB02004999.1, forward strand.
GGCGTGCAAGCTTGGAATGGTCCTCTCATCCTCAAGGCAATGGCCAAGCTGAATGCAACAACAAAAGTATCATGAAGATAATCAAAAGAACACTAGATGTAAGAAGAGATGAAATAGAAGCCCCTTTATGTTGGTCCATGGGATAGAAGTCCAAATGCTAATAAATTTAGAGTTGTCTATATATAAATTGTTGTAAGAGATTTATTGAGAAAATGATGATGCAATATCTCAAAAAGTTCATGAACTAATACAGCACATGGTAGAGTTATACTACAATGACAAAAAATGAAACTTTTGTTCGATAGGAAGGCGGTCTAGGGATGTTTTCAACATAGAGACTTGGTCCTCATATGGAATTCTAGATTAAAGGACAAAGGAAAGCATGGGAAGTTTGATGCTTTGTAGTTAGTTCCACATCAAAGTGTGGATAAGTGCAGCCAAGGCACATTCTACATTAGGAGTTTAGATGGTGATCTCATTGAGTTGTTGTTTCATGACTAGCAGCGTAAGCATTACTTCTTTTGATTAGGAAGGTATTTGATGTTGTGCATATTTGGTCTTGTTGCATTTTGTTGTGCAGCTATGATCCTTGTTAATTATAGTGAAGTGTAATTGTCACACATTGTTTTGTCAGTCAATTTTGTGTTTTGCGTTGATGTTTGCAAGGATTTGTTTTGTGGGCTACTCCTCGAGATCGTTCTTGTTGTATCCATCCTAGATACACATCCCCAAATAGAGCCAATGTTGGCCTACACCTAATTGCTTGATTAAATTTGGAACTTGTGTCTACTATAGTATCTTTGTGATAGCCCAAGTGTATGTTACAAGCCTTGTTTTGTTGTATTTGATTATCACAAATCTTTCACTTGTATTATCTTTCAATTGCAGTATTGTCATTTGTTGTCCTCACTCCCTTCCCTTGCTTTGTGGTGTATTGCTCCTTGTTGTGATGTTCCCTAGAGCCAAGTTATGACCCAATACCACTTGGTTTTACTTTTCTTAATACAACACACATTTCCTTTGCTTTCATTTTCGTCATGGAGATATTGTATTCCAATGGTTCACTTCCATAGTCTTTATTGTGAGGATTTCTTTGGTTGTGGTGACTTATATCGGTTTGTGGTGGTTACTATTGTTGTCATATGTGTAACTTGATGTTGTGGTGGTATTCTTGTTACCACTTTGATCTTTTGTTGATTCTGATGGTTTGTTTATGATGATTTTGGTGGGATTGCCCCGTTGTGGTTGTTGTCATTCTTAATGGTTGTTCCACATCACTTTGTAATAATATACCTTTCTTGTAGCAGAGGTGCTTGGTGTGCTATAGTATTAGTTGCTTGGTAGTGCTCATATGAAAGTGTTGTGGTCAATATAGCTTGTGTTATCTTATATTGTGACTACCACGATTATATAAGTGATATGTACTTTGGCAACATGTTAATTTTTTTCTTATGGCAGTGTGTTGATGGTGGCTTAAAAGTGCTTCAAGGTGTTGTTTGTGTAATGTCTCTAGTAGGAATGTTAGTTGGATTTACTAAATTTTTAAAATCAACACAAACCCAAGTTCTTTCTGATCACCAAGATCTCAATGTGGGCAAGGTGAGAGCAGACATAAATTGGGATGTGGGCAATAAGCAATTAATTTCGAACTCATTGGTGGCAAGCCGTCCAATTTACAATCAAAGATAATTATGTAGATATGATCAATACCATTGGAAAATTACAAGTAGATCTGATCAATGCCAAACTAAAAATAAGAAGCAAACTCGATCAATGCTAAACAAGAAAATTACAATAGGTTCGATCAATGCCAAACTTGCAAATAACAAGTAGACTTGATTGATGCCAAATTGGAAAATAATGCAATAAAACCCTATCATGACAAGCTTGAGCCAATGAGATTTGGTAAGGGAGAGCCCTCATACTAGGTAGATAATAGTTGGTAATCATGAAGAGTTGTGCAAAGATGGTAAATGAAGGATATCACATCAACAACATATTATCCTGAATGTGTGGCTGTAGGTTTCCAATGAAAACCCTTTGCACATCAACATCGAAAAGAGAATACAGGATTTGAGATTTTTTTTTTAGATTGCAAGAATCGGGCAGCCCCCCTATAAACTGTAGGGTGCTTGGTAAAATTTTTTCACGTGATTGGTGACATTGGTGCGACATGCCCTCCGGTACCACGGGGACGAAGGGGAGACTAGCCATTGTGACCTCTTGCCTGCTACAAGATGCTTTAGCCAATCGAGCTAGGCCCTCCTCCCAATATAGGATTTGAGATAAGAAGACTTGGTTGTGCCCTATAAATTTGGTTAAATTTATTTGTTGAACAAATGGTTAAATGATTTGAGAGCTATGATTGCAAAACACCATGATCTAGGAGTTTTAGAACCAGAACAAGGACTAATATTTCTTCAACATTTTGGTTTGAACGAGGCACCCATTACTTATTATGTTAGAATGCCATTTTCTTTTAACATCCATATTAGAAGATTTCAAGGAATGATGTGGTCAAAGAAAACAAAAATGAATCTTCTTAAATGTCTAAAGTATGGGTTCATCAATAGCATGACATTTTGCCAAGATGCTTTCGAAGAATATGCAAAAATATTTAATGGAATATTCAATCCAGATATGGTGGAATTCTTTGGATATATTCATGGAAACCTTTGGTTTGCTATAAATGATGGAATGTTGCAATATATAACTCGATATCCCTATAATGGATATGACCTCCCACGGGTTGAATTTTATCCATTAGTAAGAGATTGGTTTCTTAAAGCCATTATAAAAGATACGGAAATTTATCTGCAACCAGCCATAATTGCTAGAAGAACGGAATGGGATATAGCCTATCCAGAAGAGATCCAAAGAAGAGTGTACACTTCTTGAATTTTATTTGTTGAACAAATGGTTAAATGATTTGAGAGCTATGATTGGAGAACACCATGATCTAGGAGTTTTAGAACCAGAACAAGGACTGATATTTCTTCAACATTTTGGTTTGAATGAAGCACCCATTACTTATTATGTCAAAATGCCATTTTCTTTTGACATCCAGATTAGAAGATTTCAAGGAATGATGTGGTCAAAGAAAACAAAAATTAATCTTCTTAAATGCCTAAAGTATGGGTTCATCAATAGCATAATATTTTGCCAAGATGCTTTCAAAGAATATGCAAAAATATTTAATGGAATATTCAATCCATATATGGTGGAATTCTTTGGATATATTCATGGAAACCTTTGGTTTGCTATAAATAATGGAATGTTGCAATATATAACTCAATATCCCAATAATGGATATGACCTCCCATAGGTTGAATTTTACCCATTAGTAAGAGATTGGTTTCCTATAGCCATTTTAAAAGATATGGAAATTTATCTGCAACTAGCCATAATCACTAGAAGAACGGAATGGGATATAGCCTATATAGAATAGATCCAAAGAAGAGTGTACACTTTCAATCAAAGACACCAAGATTTAGAAGAAGCTTTTGAAGAACTTCCAGAAATACTAATGAGTCCTATTTCATTTTGAAAACTAGCACATGGGTTTGTCAGTGCTGTGACATCACCCACATTAAGATGTGACAACAGGATGCAACCCTGTTTTAAAAAGCAAGATCCCTATAGCCACTTGTAGGTGTTAAGTGGGCCCTTCTCACTCACAGGTGTTCTAAAAGTGATTCTTGTGTCGGTCACTAAAGTTAATGCTTGCGACAGACTGCCTAACAACTGTCTACTTCTTTACTGAGTAGGTTAGTGGGACGCGTGTCAAAATTGTATGGTTGGATTTCAATTCCGAATTAACTTGTATTGAGGTTACAAGTTCCGCCCCTTCTTAGATTGCTGGAGATGCCTCATTGTAAGCATCAGAGTTTAGAGTCTCGGTCTTAATTTTGGAAAAATTGAGTCCATAGGATCATAATTTTGCATATCAGACGTATGCTCTTATCTTGTGCTTTGAGCGATCTAGATAATCAGGAATCTGTATATGATTTGTAATGCATTGAGATTAATAAACAATCATCTTATTTCCGCAAATTGGTATCAAAACCTGTGCATTATGTTTGAAAATTGCTTCAACAATAGATATTGCAATATCTTTAAATGTGCACTTATCTTTGCCCTCGCAATTGGTATTATTATAGCCATTCTCACATACTTCTTCCATTAAAACAACTTGTACCTAGTCTATTGGCAATCCTTTGATTGAGATCAAGAATTGAAAGATCGAAGGTAGAAACGTGAGTAGGTGTGGAGCCGCAATAGTAAGACCCGATTGAAGCCAAAGGATAGGCGTGGAAGGGCAGCCGTAAGTCGGTAAAAGTGGCAGCGAAAGGTTTGCGAAAAGTTCAAGTTCGTTCTCATCACATATCAATGGCGATTCAAAGGTCTATAAATGCAAGTTCTTCACTTTCTTCTGTCATTCACAATTATTTTGAAGATAAGGAAGAGTACGTAGATGAAAAGGGTAATTTTAAGTTTCCTGAAGTAAAAGTTTCAGACTTATATCCAGAGAAAGGAATAAAGGCCAAAACTATGAATTATGTGCGACAATTTGAAATCAATCTCCGAGTCTCTGGAGAAGGGATCTATCCAGTTTACCTACCCTTCTTATTACCTAAAGACATTAAGAGATGGAAAGTAAAAGGATTTTTCCATGTGCATTTCTCTTATGTTGATATTATCCTCCACCCTCACTTCAACTACGATATAGGCGCAAAATACTTTAGAACTCTTATTGACACCAGATGCCTAATTTGGGATCAAGCTGTGATAGCCCAGTTCAGAGGTCTACTCACTAAAGCCTCTGATGAAAAGAAAGGAGATGCAAAAGTTTCTGTCAAACCTAGTTTCACTATTAGTCTTGACGATAAGTATGTACAGTTTGCTTTTTGTTTATTGTTACAAGTTAAAGATGTCATCCTTCAGCTTGAGTCTATGTATTCCACTGTAGGTGGACGATGTATATATAGATTGTTAAACACTATGTTTCCACCATCAAATTTTCCAAACGGGGTAAGTTATCCAGAAGGAAACTCTAATGTGTTAGAATATGGTAGACATATAGACCATATTGGGTTTGATATAGGATTTTCAGTGATTGAAAAACTTATCCATCAATCTCAGCCTAGGTTTCAAGATTTTCCCACACCTTCTAGGAGTTTATTTTTTGACAAACCAAGGATTCAAAGTAGAAGAGTTTCAAGTCAGATCTCAAATCTATTCCAGAAGAAACTCTACTTGAGCAACCCCTGGCAACACCCAGTGGTAGACCGAGTCTTTCCTCATCATCCAGATCATATTCATTGTCCAGAAGATTCCTCAGTTCTGATTATGCCGTTCATTGACTATAATCTTGAAGAAGGTTCTACTTCATATAGCCATTTGCCTCTAAAACACCAACCATCTGTTAATCGTTATCCTTCTAGATCTTCCTTAGCAACATTGTCTGACTTGAGTAGTACCCAGAATTAATGGATAAACTTGCCAGACAAGTAAGCCAAAAACTAGCTATAACACCAAAGGAAGATGAGCAAAACAATAATAAAGGAAAAAGGATTAGAATAATGCCAGAAAAGAATTGTATGATGAAAGAAAGGTTACCAAGAGTTGGCATTGAAAAGAAAAAACATATGAATTGGCAGTAGATAATGGTGACTCAAAGCAAGTAGTAGCCTATGAGCCTGGTAGATGGCCAGCCCCTAAATCATTCAGTCATTAATTCAGATAGAAGGTTATGGGGTAAATATGAAGCTAGACTCCATACAGAGATTGGGAGGAAACAAAAAAAACTTTGAGGCTCAAAGAAATTGGCAATCTCAGTGGATGATTTCAGCACAAGAAAATTTGGATGATATTGCTGTAGATATTTGTAATTCTATAAATATTGCTTCTAGTAGTTCAGATAAGATTGCTTCTGTTAATCGGAGTATAAATAGAGTTGATTCTTTAGTTTCAAAAATACAAAAACTATCTTCTTCAATTATGAATGACACAAATGGACTAACTTATCAAGTCAGAAATATCCATACTTCTTTGGCCACAATGAGTACTAGCCAAGTACGAGTTGAGTCTTACTCTACACAAGTTTTAGATGCTCAGCATAATAATGAGACAAAAAGAAAACAAGGTTCAGAAGATACAAAAACAATGATAGATGTTGTAGCTTAAAAACTTGAGAAGATTAGAATTGTGACAAAGAAAATTAGAAAGGCTCAAGCTGGTCATGATAGTTCTTCTGAAGAAGATAAGAAGAAGAAAACAATACAAGAACAACCAAAGCCACCCAAAAATTGATAGTACAGAGAAGGAAAAGTATCTTCTCCGATGAGCCAGAGACAATAATTCCTTCTTCTTCATCAAAAACTCCTACAATTGTAATGCCTAAAATAAAGGAACATAGTCTAGCTGTGTAGGAGAAAGAAAAGTCGGCTGCAAGAACTTAATAGTGATTCAGAAATCCAGGAGCCAGTATATATGGATGAGCCTGGTTATGCTAATAAAGAATCTGAAGAAGAAACTACTTGGGAAGATAATTCTGTTGAATTGTCTATTGATTCTGAACAATTTGAATTTGAAGTTTCTGTAAATACGGTAAATAATGATTTTGATGAGATAGATTTAGACTTTTCTGATTATAGTGATTTGCAAGGAAAAGAATCATGGGAAACATTCAATAAGACAACTGCAGAATATGATGTTGAAATGAAGGATTCTTTCACAGCGAATGCTAGGCTTGAACAGCTTAGACCTTATGCTACATCAGGATATATTCTCAACATTGATAAAATAGTAGATCCATATGATACAATTTGTACATGGGTAGACACAAAATTTCTTCCACACTAGAGGTACAACATGGACATAAACTGCAAAGGTTTTGTATGCAGTCCGTCTATTGGTAGGGAAATTAAGACACTGGTGGAACAATCTACTAGATAATGGCCCAACAACACAAATTGATGCAGATATTTGTGAAGAAATTAAAAACAGATTTGAAAAAGATTGTTGCAGTATGAATCCTCTCTAATTCTGGTCTCAAGATCATGAAGAATGCGAGATACAGATCAGACCAGAATGCCAATCCGTAATACCACATGAACCAACATATTTAATGAGTCCATCAGAAGTAAAAGAAATGGACAAGCATTTAAAGGAACTCATTGAAGGTAATTTTATTCGCCCCAACAAAAGTCCTTTCTCATGTCCTGCTTTCCTGGTGAATAAAAGAGCAAAAAAAGAAAGAGGGAAGAAAAGGTTTTGTATCAACTACAAACCTCTTAATGACATAATCCTTCCTTTCAACTATCCAATACCATTTAGCGCAGATTTGATCAGAAGGGCCGCTAATAAAAAGATTTTTTCTAAATTTGACTGCAAATCTAGGTATTGGCAAATAAAGGTAAAAGAATTAGATAGATACAAAACTGCATTCTCAGTACCTCAAGGATTATATGAATGGAATGTGATGCCTTTTGGTCTATGCACTGCACCAACATATTTTCAACGCAGGATAGATCAGGCTCTCAGGCACCTCAAAGAATTTTGTGCAGTTTATATTGATGACATTATTGTTTTTTCTGATTTAGAAACAGATCATTTGCTACACCTGGAGGAGTTATATACAGCTATCAGAAAACATGGAATCTACTTATTAGCAAAGAAAATGGTTATTGGTAAGAGCCAGATTGACTTCTTGGGTTTACACTTGGATAAAGAAAATATCAAATTACAGCCTCATATCTGGCAAAGAATCCAATAATTCCCAGATATATTGCAGGAAAAGAAACAAATCCAAAGATTTCTTGGTTGTCTAAATTATGTTTCACCCTTTTATAGGGGACTTGCAGAAGATAGAAAAGTAATCCAAGAACATTTAAAAGAGAAAAATGAAGGATGGTCCTTAAAGGCAATAGAGGCAGTTCAATGAATAAAGTCCAAACGTCAACATTTGCCTTCTTTGCAAATACCAACACTAGATAAGCGATTCTTTTTATATACTGATGCATCTGACAACACTTGGTTTGTTGTGCTTATTTAGGAAGAGGAAGATGGTAAGAGAAATATATGTGGTATGTAGAAACCCTAGTTTCCCCTGATTCCGATTCTGACTGCGTTTTGGTTTGTTTTTGCAATATTTGATTTTTTTTGACGTTTTTGAGGTTTTGAACAATAAATGAAGAATGCGATTTTTGCTTGGAAAAAAGGTAATAAATTTAAATAAAATAAATTATCACTTGAAACTACAGAAGCAATAGCGAATAAGGAAGCCAGGCTATTATTTAATCTCCAGTAATGATTACAAAGAAGATCTACTGACATGCAAATAGAAAAGTGATGACTTTTAATGAAAACCTGGAGATTTCAGCTTGCTGGTAAATAACTTGAACTGGTATGGCTGACATGCAAATCCACTTCTCCCTCTGTCTGAAGATGCAAAGTGATGCCTGGACTATGGGCGCCTTGACTGGTGAAGACAGAAGTCAAATATGAAAGGCATTTTGCTTCCCTTTGAAAATACGCCCCTTTATGGACTGGTACGGCCTGTACAGTACAGATTTGTACGGCTGAGACAGCAATAAATGACTTTGTACGGCTCCTCTTTCTAGCCTCCAGAATAACAAGAATAAGCGCCTAGATGAATAGAATGTCTTCTGAATGAATAAATATGTTGAAGCTCTGTAAATAGATAATCTCTGAAGATCAATGATTTCCTCTGGATGAAGAAACCTCTGTTGGCAATAAATCAAGTGTTATTTCACACCCTCTGAATTGCTTCCGATGGAGATGGCTCGTTCCCCAAGGAATTCGAACTTGAAACCCTAAAGTCTCTTGCTCAGATCAAAGTTGATCAATTCTCAAAATCAATAATCATCATAATGGCACAAAACCCAATGCAAAACCCTTTATCTCTTGAAAAGTGCGATTTCCACAAAGATAGGGTTTCATTAAAATATTTCGAACTTTTCCTTTTAATTATTCAATAGTCTCAGCTCAAATATTTTATAATAAATTAATTGCCAAATTGGCCCCTTTCCTGATGATGGGCGACCCCTCAATAAAATCACTTAAGTTATAATTTAATATTATAACTTTATATTATAATCATCAAATAATTAATATTTAATTAATATAATTAAATATTAATATCTCCCTCATTACTCATCCGATGACTGATCCGTCTGAAGCTGACGAACACTGAAGTGATTCTGAACGCTGCCAAAGCCATACTGCTAAAAATAGCAGGGGTCCCATGCTGCCTGCCAGGAACTGCTGAAAATAGCAACTTCTGCAAGAAGTCTCCGATTGAGCCCAAACGAAAGCCTACTGATCAAACTTCGCCAACTGAAGCTGAGCCAAGCTCCCAAAATGACCCTCTATCCAGTCCATTAGCCTACGAGGGTCGTATGATAGGCCAATCCTGTGCTCTGAGAGATGTCACTGAGAAGGGGACATGGCGAGTCTTGTCGGGGAACTTTCACTGAAACAGAAACCAGGTATCACATATTTGAAAAAGAAATTCTACCTATTAAAAAAGGAATTGATAAATTCAAATTCTTCTTAAAACCAGTAAAATTTACAGTTAGAACTGATAGTCAAGCCATGAGGAGCTTGCTAATAAAGAAGCCGAATAAGGACATTTCCCACGAACACATAGCAAGATGGTATTTTGAGTTTCTTGGGTATGATTTTAACATTGAGTGGATAAAAGGAGAAAACAATCCACTGGCAGACTCATTAACCAGGGAATTAGCTGGAGCCATTTATAATGGAGGAATAAAGTTTAAGGCACCAGACTGGATCAGGGCAGATGGAACATATATGTTTTAATTTAAATAATTCTAATATTTCTTTGCCTTTTCTCCCTATGCAGATTATTGAAAGACTTCTTGAATTTTATTTGTTGAACAAATGGTTAAATGATTTGGGAGCTATGATTGCAAAACACCATGATCTAGGAGTTTTAGAACCAGAACAAGTACTGATATTTCTTCAACATTTTGGTTTGAATGAAGCACCCATTACTTATTATGTCAGAACGCCATTTTCTTTTGACATCCAGATTAGAAGATTTCAAGGAATGATTTGGTCAAAGAAAACAAAAATGAATCTTCTTAAATGTCTAAATTATGGATTCACCAATAGCATAACATTTTGCCAAGATGCTTTCGAAGAATATGCGGAAATATTTAATGGAATATTTTGGTTGAGATATTAGTTTTGTTTGTGTAATGAACCTGGTGGGAATGTTAGTTGGATTTCACTAAATTTTTAAAATCAACACAAACCCAAGTTCTTTTTGATCACCAAGATCTCGATTTGGGCAAGGTGAGAGCATACAAAAATTGGGATGTGGGCAATAAGCAATTAATTTCGAACTCATTGGTGGCAAGCTGTCCGGTTTACAATCAAAGATAATTATGTAGATATGATCAATACCATTGGAAAATTACAAGTAGATTTGATCAATGCCAAACTAAAAATAAGAAGCAAACTCGATCAATGCTAAACAAGCAAATTACAATAGGTCTGATCAATGCCAAACTTGCAAATAACAAGTAGACCTGATCAATGCCAAATTGGAAAATAATGCAATGCTAATTTTAAACGTGGGATTTGACAATAAACCTTCTAGAATCCACTTACAATATCAAATGCAATCACTAATTAGTAGAAAATCTTCCAATTATTACAATTTATACCAATAAGCATGAATATGGAAGTCTCATCCAACATGAAATGAGCCAAACTAGATCTGACTCAAAACCCCCAATTTTTGTGCCCTAGATTTCCAGACTTCTAATTTAAAATAAAAAAACTTCTGTAGAATCTCTTCTTTCAGCACAATAATAATTTGCAAAATAAATCATTCCAGCACAATAATAAACTGCAAAATAATCCAGCTTTGCATTTAATTAGAAATAGTTGCAATAATACATCAGCTAGGGCAACTTATAGATACAATTATGTTTTGCAGCAATACAACAGCTACTGCAAATCTGACAAACCCTCAAAAATAGCTTGAATCTGAAGTACAAAGTGAGACATATGAAGGATATCTCCAACAAACAATGGGTTCCCGTCCACTACCTCCAAGCTCGAAGGATTTCGTCCTCAAACCTGCTGAAAGCCAAAGCTTCCTTGAATTCTCCACGAGAAAGTAATAACCAAACATATACCAAGCATGCCCAAAAGTAGTCTCTTCACTTCATTATATAACTTCTTTTTAGGAGTTTCTCATCCACTTGGCCAATGTGGGATAAATGCCCTTTTAAAATAAAGTGACTTTATAATAAAACATTAACTTTAATTTAATAGTCACTTTATAAATAATCTTCAGGCATTAAAATAAAATATTAGTTGGACTCAGAAAACCATGTGCAATAGCTCGTTGGAAAGGTCTTGGCAAGACGTTCCAAGTCCAATACTAAAAATATCAATTCCCTTGCCCACTGCTGACTTACTAAAAATAGTAAGTCCTTCAGAAACCCCATCAGACGAACTCAGTTTGGCCTAAACTTGAAATTGCCTAGGCCAAATGGTCTCAGGATCCCTCCAATGTCCTTGTTAGCCCTTGGGACCAAGTCAGAATAGGCTAACGACGCATCATATCATGTCTGGCTAAAATGGGGACATTACAGTCCGCCCTTCCCAAAATTGCTTGTCCTCAAGCTATTCCAAAACTACCCCAAGATCACTATGCTGAACCAAACTGAAATTGAGTATGATCCCAGGGTCCCAAGTCAACCTAGGAGATCGATAGCACCAACCGCTAAAAGCATTGCTCTGCTGGATGCCAACACAAGAGACCTCCTGATAACCACTAGTAAGTAGAACAATCAAATACTGCACCATCTCTGTCAACTCCTTAGATAACTGCTCTCCAAAAATACTAAATTGGAACCCCATGGGAGTAAACCCCAGTAAGCTGACATTGGCTTCCTCATTCTCAACTGTTGAACTGCAAACCCACGTGATTCCAGGATTCCAAATCAACCTCAAAAAGGAGCCACCATGTTGATGCTGTGCCATACTGCTATAATCATAAACTGAAACTTTGCTATCATGTGCAAACCTGTCACCCATGTATGTACCTGAATCTCTTATTCCATTAAACATACTCAGCATAAAATGAGGGATAGTTTTCAGCATATCTCCAAATGAAATCACACACATCTCTTCACAATTTTCAGCAGCAGCAAGTCTGAAAAACTGATTTATACTTACTTCCTGAATGCCTTTGCTCTCATAGACGGGTAAATTCTCATTAATATCCAATTTCCAAGTGTTGTAGAGATCATTATGTGCACTCAAATCTATACAACCAGTTGTTATCATCACTGCATGATCTGAAAATTCAATGATTAGAATCATAGGAAAACTTTCATACATTGAAATGTGAGATGGATGCCGAGGAACCAAATCTGAAAATTCATTCCCAATTGGTTGTAGGCTGCTAGAATATGACTCATGCAACAAATATAATGCTCTCTTATTGGATAGAGAGAGAGTGTGATCCATTGCTAACCATTTAATTGTCAACTCTTCAATGCTATGACTCCCATGTTCATTCAAACTTCTTGGTAAATCCATGCAAACAAGAACTTTGTATACCTCATGCTCCTTCTTAATGCCAATCTTCAAATAACAAGGAAAGTTCATACCTTGTGAGAGATTTGAAAAAAAGTAGACATCCTCATGCTTAGGTTTGCAATCTTGAGTATATGCAAAATGTTTTTCCAGATCCATAACAATCTGAAAATTCTCATGACACACAGGTGCACAAAGATTGTTGTTCACCTTCAACGAATCAGCATTTGATACAAATTCTTTCATAGAATCTTCATACTGTTCAATCAATTCTTCTTCAAGCTTCGGTTGCTCATCAATGGTGGTTGTCCTTTCTAATGCGGCTGTCACAAGAAACTGATTTCTTGATTGAGATTGTGCCAAACTCAGTTCTAAGTTAAGCTTGTCAATCTGATTTTCTGCTCTTGGTAGAGCCTCTTGAGCAGCTTCCCTGGTGTCCTTAGTATCCACAAGCTCACAGATGAGATTGTCAATTTCTTCTTCTTTCCTATACAATGATTCTGAACAAACTTCTTCTTTGTTTACCTGCAAATCAGCTAGAGAAGATTCTTCTTTACCCTTTTTTTCTCTATTGTCAAGTTGTCCCTTCCAAAGGTGACCTTTAACCAGCTTGTGCATGTCATCAAAATGTGTTAATGCTGCAACTATCTTATCTTCTTTGACCTTCAATTGGGTTTTCAATTTGTGTGACTTAACAACATTAGATTCATATGTTGGATTAGTTGTTTTACCTTGGGGGATTTGGCTCTCATAGCAAACTTCTTCTATGATATCTTTTTCACATTCTTGCTGATTTAGAACCAAGGCAGCATTAGAATCAAGCATAGGATTACCATCATCCACATTTGGACCAATTTTTTCATGTGGAGAAAGTGACTCAGCAATAACACGAGTCATGGAATCACCAAAAGAAGCCATTACCTTTCCAGAAGTGTCAAGCATAATTTCCAAATTACCTACAAAGAAACTTGTGTAACCTTTACCTGGAGCCACAATTGATTCCATCTCTTCACAAACCATCATGTCATTCTGTTGGGACAAATCTGTGGAATTCCTATCTTCTTCATCGCTGGTCCAAACTTGTTTGGCTGACTTATCTTCCTCACTAATCCCACAATTATGATCGGGTGTCCAAGTCCCCTAACATGTGAAACAAATCTGCTCCCTTCTCATTTGGTTGTTACTTTTTTTTGGGAGATCATGCAACCTATAAGCCCATTGAGATTAGTTCATTTTCGGTCATCTGTTTCTTGAATCTTTCAATCTTCTACTGAATCAAACCCTTTGAGAAAGCATAAGCTGTGGAGGTAACATACTGCTCCTTCCTCCAAATGGCTAACAAATCTAATTGCAACCGTTTGCAGATATCATCATCCTCATCTAGGATTAGGGACATAATAGTTTGCATACAATCCCTCACATTGTTTGGATGATGCTTTCTAATTTCAGTTAAGAAGCATTGAAACATCTGCAGAATCAATTTATCACACTTGAGATCCAACATAGAGATAAATGGTCTGATTTTTGCCATGATTTCTAATATCTTAGCCCTTTTACCAAAAGTAGGGGCTTTGACATCATGTAACCCATATAGGCTCTCCACAATCAGCTGTAGAACCCTTTTTAGTATGCCATCATTATAGGGTGCTACAGGAGCTGTTATCCTTATGATCTCACTGAGACAAGAAGCAACTGCAAGTCTCACTTTTTCACAAGGATGTTCCATGAACTTGTGCTGGACCAATGCGAACATTGAGGGTTGCATAGCCCAATTCAGGAGCATCCAATCTGCCTAATCTACTTTGGATAAATAAGTGTCTATTTCCTCCAACTTAGGAAGAACATTATTGGTAAATTTCATGGACTTCAATTCAAATCCAATCACATAGAGCCCAATTCAGATCCAATCACATAGAGCCAATTCCCTACATCCTTTTCTTTTTGCAAGTCCATAGTTGTTTACCATTGAACGTATCATTGAATTCTTTTGAGAAAAGGTCATTTTTCTTGTCTGCCATCGTCTTCATTTTTTTATTTACTGACCCCTTTTCCACTATCATATACTGATTATAAATGAAGCAGCTACCCAAGTGCGCAGTTCAGCCATTAGACATTTCAACAAACAATTGTCATGTAGTTCAACTCTTGTATAATGCAGCTGATGACTGAGTTTTATGCAATTATTCACCTACAACACATTTGACATTTTGTCAAACATTTCAAGTGCAACCCAATCTAGTTATTCCAATGCCTATGCCCCTTGAAATGGATGTCCTGCATTACTACCATAGCAAATCTGATGATGTACAAGATTGTCTCTAAGACAACAATATAGCAATGATAGAACAGTCTTGAATACAACACCCAGCAATGTATACACTTTCTGGGTTTATGATGGAGATATTATGCAATTCTAAAATGCAAATTCAACAGTGCAAATACAATCAACGATCTCTGATATCAATAGAAGCCTACTGTAGGTGCAAAAACTCCACACAAGACTCAGCTTATAACACCAATGAGAATCATCGATTTACAGAAATGATAAAATGCAATCTCCGGCAAGGATAATCATTTCCAAGCAGCTCACTTGTGATCACCAACAACCTATAACTATTGCCATTTAGCTTCCTTTATAATGCTACTACAAGTGGAATCTGATTTCAAGAACTCGTCTATTGTTTGCTTCCATAATACAAATGCTACTGATGTCAACAACTGACTTAATATTATTTGCAAGCACTACAGATGCAAATAGAGATTCAATATAATTATAAGGAACCTAGAACGAAGCTTTGTTGAAGCCACTAGCAATGTGAAGTGTCGTCTCAGCCCAGCAAGATGAAGGCAAGCCAATAAACATCCAAATCGATATCTATTGCCTGGAAGTATACTGCTATAATCTGGGAGTGACGTCCTGAAAAGGAAATAATTCGGTAGCTCCTCCAAGAAGTATGACGAGTTCATGAACAAATGATGTTCTTTGACATTTTGTCTCTTTTTCAGATAGACCTGATAACTTGCCGCACAGGTGAAAGCTCTTCAAGTTTTGGGCTCTTAGAATATTATAGACTCCTCAAATTTTGACGGCTCTCTCAAAAATTGTTTCTTTGGTTATTATCTGATAGTTGGATTTGCCTCAATAAAAGCGAAGCGTCTTTTCTTTGTCTCGATTGCGCCCGGAGTTTGTCTTCGACTGCAGCAAGCTCCCAGATGGGTGACTAAAAGCGTTATTCTTGCTGCGGCTTATACCAACGGTTTTTGTCTCTTCTTCGGCACTGTCTCAGCTAGCTCTGAATCAAAACAAATTTGCTGATACCCGATGTAGGATAAAAGCAACTCCCGGTACAAAATATTGTTTCTAAAGGCGTGGGAATGAAATACCGCTCTTCTATTCAAGCTGTCCGGTAACACCCTTGTATTCCATTCAGGGTGCTCTGGATTTCTCCTTCAAATTCGTCATAATGCAGCATTTAAAATTCTTCTATAAACAGCCAAATACGTGTAAGCTCATAAATCACTGGTATTATAGGCTACCCCTCGGACTTCTCAAGCACCCACAGAAACAGCATTAGCCAGGCACCTTGTTTGACAAAGACTATACGATTTCCTTGTGTTGGAGATTCGAAGCAACTCTTGATTTTGTCTTTAGTCCTGAGATGAGACAAACTACGACTCCAGCTATGCAACACGATTGTCCAGTTGATAGAATATAAAATGGATAACTGCTTTGTCTTATTCCAGCAAGCCCTTAAAATTATTTTCCTTATTCTATTCAAAAGCAACTATCGATAACAATTAGGATTTTGTTCTCGATATATTAAAGCCCTCCAATGCACAAATACGATTTTCTTTACACAGTGAATTTCGTCTCCTCAGGAAGAGATGCAATTACTCCAACTAAAATATTATTTCCATTCTTCACAAATTGGGTGTTTCAAACTGAAATTCTTAGAACAAATGATCAAACCTCTACAAATCTATTTTCCACCCAGATTTGGCCAAAGGCCATTAAATCTGGCAGAGACCTGTAAAATAGACTTTCCCCTAAATTGAAATGATTTCTTACCTTCATTGATTTCCCCTAGCAATTTTGGGATTCAGGGCTCATTCTGCTCTTGGGTCTAATTCAGTCAAATCAAAACCCCATTTTGTTCTCCCAGTTTTAACACTGAATTTGCATGCTGCTGGAAACAGATTTTTGTTTTCCCAATGAATTTGCAAATGATTTCAATGAAAACATTTAATAGCCATTTTAGATAGTCCAGAAATTCCGCACTGATAACCAAATTATGGCAAAATAACAACGAAAATATCAATGGTAGTCCACGGAACTTACAGTGAGATTTGGATGAAATCAAAGCATGAATTTGGAAGCACAATAAGTGGAGACATCAGGCTGATATCTCCCAACGGACAATGGTTTCGTCCACTTTGCCTCCAAGCTCGAGGGTTTCCGTCCTCAAACCTGCTGAAAGCCAAAACTTCCCAGAATTCTCCAAGAGAAATAATAATCAAGCATAAACTAAGCATACCCAAAAGTAGTCTCATCACTTCATTATATAACTTCTTTTTAGGAGTTTCTCATCCACCTGGCCAATGTGGGATAAATGCCCTTTTAAAATAAAGTGACTTTATAATAAAACATTAACTTTAATTTAATAGTCACTTTATAAATAATCTTCAGGCATTAAAATAAAATATCAGTTTGACTCGGAAAACCATGTGCAATAGCTCGTTGGAAAGGTCTTGGCGAGACGCTCCAAGTCCAATACTAAAAATATCAATTCCCTTGCCCATTGCCGACTTACTAAAAATAGTAAGTCCTTTAGAAACCCCATCAGACGAACTCAGTTTGGCCTAAACTTGAAATTGCCTAGGCCAAATGATCTCAGGATCCCTCCAATGTCCTTGTTAGCCCTCGGGACCAAGTCAGAATAGGCCAACGACGCATCATATCATATCTGGTTAAAATGGGGACATTACACAAAAGCACATTAGAAATATCAAATAATATAACTTAAGTTATTAACTTTCCATTTCTGACTCCAAGAAAGTTGGAGAAGCTTCTATAATGTGCATTGCAGAAATGGATTTGAATGTTGAAGCTGACTGCAAACCACCTTTGCCAAAAATAACGAATAGAAGCTATGTCTTCACTAAAAATAATAAAACAAAACCAAATTTGAGGCTTGCAATGGATGGTAACACTAAAATGATGAGAGATTCAAAATGCTCCTCTAATAAAAATGCATCACACCCTCTGGAGACCCTCTCAAAGCCCAAAAGAGACCCACCACGAAACCATTTTAAAACTCCTGCAGCAACAGAAAACTCAAAGCAAAGCCTCCAAAATAATAGGAAACCCTAATTACATCTACGTGATGGTGGTCTGTTAAATTGAAGGGGACATTCCAGTCCGCCCTCCCCAAGATTGCTAGTTCTCAAGCAATCGCAATTCTAGATGGTGAAAAATCTGCTCATCCTCCCAAGTAGCATCCTCAATTAGTAAATTCTTCCACTTCACCAAATACTCTTTGATAGACCTCCTCCTCAAAGAGCGCTCCCTGAAATCAATAACTGCCTTTGGAACCAAAACTAACTGTCCCTCCTCATCCAATGGAGGCAAATCTGATGAAGCTACAACTTTGTGCCCAAGCACCTTCTTGAGGCATGACACGTGGAAGACATGCACCTTGCGCCACTCGCTGGTAGCTCTAACTTGTAAGCCACTTCCCCAACTCTGCTGATGATCCTGAAAGGCCCATAGAAATGTGGCTTGAGTTTCTCTGCTCCACTCTTCTTGAGAGTGGGTTGTCTGTGAGGCTAGAGCCTCAAGTAGAGCATGTCTCCAACCTCAAAAGTGCACTCAATACACTGTTGATCAGCATACATCTTCTATTGATTCTGTGCATAGTGAAGATTATCCTTCAAAGATCTCAAAATGTCATGACTCTGTTGCAACATATCCATCACTTGAGGGGCTCTACTATCACCAAACATCAAATCAATGAAGCTAGGAGCCTCATATCCATATAGAGCCATGAAAGAAGACATTTTGATAGACATGTGGTAGGAAGAATTATAGCAATACTCTCCCAAATGAAGCCATCCCACCCAAGCCTTCTGCTGCCCTAAAACATAATTTCTGAGATAGCCCTCCAACCACTCATTCACAATTTCTGTTTTCCCATCTATCTATGGGTGATAACTAGCGCTTGGAGTGAGCACTGTACCACTCAATTTGAAAACCTCTTACCAAAAAGTACTTAAGAACTTGTTGTCCCTATCACTGACAATGTTTTTGGGCAGTCCGTGCAATTTGAAAACCTCTTTGAAAAACAAATCAACAACTTGAGTTGCTGTAAATGAGCTGGTAATGGCGAAGAAATGAGCAAACTTCATCAATCTATCCACAACACATATGCAATCTCTCCCTTGCACCTTTGGCAATCCAATGATAAAATCCATCGAGATACTTTCCCATTTCCAATCAGGAATAGTAAGGGCTGCAACAAACTAGTCGGAAAAGTGTGCTCATTTTTGTTTTATTGGCAGATCAAACACTCTTGAATGTAGCGAAGGACCTCATCTTTAAGTCCCTTCCATAAAACCTCTCATGAATCTGCCTATATGTCTTGAAATACACTTGATGACCAGCAAAGGGAATGTCATGAAAATGAAATGATTGGAAAATCTTCATCTTGAGCTTAGATTCGGGTACTAAGAAGATCCTACTCTTATACTGTATCAAATCATCAACCAACTTATACCTCTCATCATGCAAAGTTCCCTCAACTAAACTGGTAGCAACTTGATTATTTTGGCGTACTCTACAATAATCTGCTCTTTCCAATCAACAGTGATCTCAACCAAAGAGCTCAAGTGTGGCTTTCTAGACAAGGCATTTGCCACAATTTTATTCTTCCCTTTGACATACTCGATGTCAAAATCGTAAGCTTGGAGCTTACTCACCCACTTTTGTTGCCTTTCGTTTAGATCCTTGTGATGCATGAAGTGTTTGAGACTGTTGTGATCAATTTCCACAACGAATTTGCTTCCCACCAAATATTGCCTGAATTTGGCCAAAGTGTGCATGATAGCAAGCATCTCTTTGTGATAGATTGAGTATGTTCTTTCAACACCCCTCAATTTTCTGCTCTCAAAGACAATAGGATGCTTTTCTTGCATTAGGACAACACCAACTCCTTCCCCTAAAGCATCACACTGCAACTCAAATGGTTTGGAGAAGTCAGGTATGGCCAAAATGGGACATGAACTCATGAGCTGCTTGAACCTATCAAAGACCACTTGTGTTTTTTTTACCATGCAAATGCCCCCTTTTTGGTGAGATCAGTAAGAGGTGCATCCATCTGAGAATATCCCTTCACAAACCTCTTCTAAAAACCACAAAGTCCCAAAAAACCCTTCAACTGTGAGAGGTTCTTAGGAGGAGGCCAATCCAAGATAGCCTTGATCTTCTTTGGGTCAACACTAACTCCCTTAGAGTCGATCACGTGCCCAAGATAAAGCAGCTCGGTCGTTCCAAATTCACATTTGGATTCCTTGGCAAACAATGATTCAAACTCCAAAATGCTAAGCATTTCTTCAAAGTGCTTGAGGTGCTCTTCTCACGACTTACTATAAATGAGGATATCATCGAAGAAGATAAGCACAAACTTCCTCAATTGTTTCCAAAATATCCTATTCATACAGGACTGGAAGATCGCAGGAGCATTAGTCAACCCAAAGGGCATGACTAGAAACTCGAAATGCCCAAAATGACATTTGAAGGTTGTCTTCTCAATATCTGATTCTCTCATCCTGATCTGATGGTAACCCAATTTGAGATCTCTCTTGGAAAAGTCAACAGCTCCATGTAGCTCATCTATGAGCTCATCGATCCTGGGAATGGGATACTAGTTTTTGATTGTCTTCTAATTCAAGGCTTGATAATCTATGCACATGCGCATAGTATCATCCTTCTTCTTGACCAAAACTATTGTTGAAGCAAAGGGACTCTTGCCAAGGCGAATGTGACCCATGTCAAGAGTTCTTTGATGACCTTCTCGATCCCATCTTTCTGCCTCTTCAGATACCAATATGGAGTAGTTATGACTAGTTTTCCTCCTTCCTCCAGCTCAATGACATGCTCAGTTCCCCTTTCAGGAGGTCTCTTAGGATGTATACTACCAAACACCTAACTCCTTTTAGTGATCAAAGATTGAACATTAGGATGCTAGTGTCTCTTATCCCTTGTTGGATTAGAAGGCATGGTCAAACACTCTACTTCCCATTCTACTTGGTCATGACGAATTAGCCTTTCCATCCTTTTGAAAGATACAATATGAGGTCCTCCATTGGACATACCTCTCAACACCACCTCCATAGTTTGTAGATTCAAGGTGATCTCTCCAAGAGATCGCAACCACTGAATGCCAAGAATTGCATCAATATCTCCAATGCTAACATAGAAGTCATCCTTGACTTCATAGTTACCCAATTGCATAGACATATTGGAGATCTTTCGATTGCAAGAGATAGTAAAACCATCAACCACCATTACCATAAAACCTTCAAACTCTTTTGTCTTCAGGCCTCTCTTTGCAACTATCCCTTTGTCAATCAAGTTATGTGTTGCTCCAGTATCAATTAGAGCAACGATTCACTACCCTCTAAGCACTCCACAAACTCTGAAAGACTCATTTTTCTAAAAACTAGAAAGTTGGGAAAATGCACCCCTACTTCCTTGGTCCTTATCCATCACTTCTAAAGCTCTTTCTTCTTCACTATCCACAAATTAGACTGTTGTTCTGATATATCAGATTCTAATCCATCATCAGAGTATGCCTCCATATGATGAGCATTGCCTCTTTTGAAGCACTTGTGAGCTCGGCTCCATGGTTCTTTGCAAGTGTAACATAATTTCTTCCTTCGAAGCTCGTCATGAAGGTCATTATCCATTCAAGAAGGGAACTTTTTGGTCTGATTTGAAGAATTCTTTTTCTCCCTCTTGTTAGCAAAAGGCTTGGACTGAAGTTTTGGCCTTGGGGCAGCCAACTCCATGCTTCTAGATTTTTTGATTGCTTCATCTAGTGTTGCTGGATCGAAAGCCTTCAACCACCCCTTCAAAGGTTTCATTAGTCCTTCAGAAAGTAGGATTACAAGCCTCCTTTCGGTGATGTTGGGTACTGTTGTACCCAAACCAAATTTTTTGCTTCATCAAGGCATTTTGCATAAAAGAGTCTAAACTTTGCTAAAATGAGGTAAAATACAGTTTTGGGCAATATCAAGCATGGAGTTTTTGTCAATATTTTGTCAATCCAAGTCAGTTTTATTGATCAGAGCCTGAAGCAAAGACTCAGAATGGAGCTTTTCATGATGGAGGAGCGTTTCACGACAGCATTTCACGTTGCACACGGTCATTTCAGTGATCGAAATAGAGTTTTCAAAGGTTAAATTATGAAGATTTCTCAGGAAAAAGTAGAAAAGCGCAACTATAGCCCAGGGGCGCCCAGCTTTTTGAAGGTCAAGATCTTGTTGAAAAAATGTTCCTGCTACGTACCAAACTCTTTCTCGCACTGGTCCGCTAATCATTCCAGGAATATTTAGCCCGAGGGCCTATCTTAAGGAATCTGGCATTTTTGATGGCAAATACAATGTAACTGGCTTTCACAGTTTTGAATTCATTGGCCCGACGAGATATCAAACGCAGCTATCCGAAGTTTTAGAACTCCTCGATGTAAAGAAGCCGTTCAAGATTTTATACGGAGTTTTACATTTCGGGAAGCCCGCTGATTCCTGGCAAGTACAAACGGGCGCTGGTTTAAAGGACCTCTTCAGATGGTAGAATTTGCATTTAAGTCTTCCTAATATCAGTACTATTTTTATCCTGAAGCCCGCAATGCATCATCTCGCTTTGTCGATCCGACGCTCCGTGGATCGCGGGCGGAAGTTCTACAAAGATCGTGACTCTACCTGCTGGACTAACAAAGTTTGCGATATTTCCACAGTTTTAGAGGCTTTAGCCTTTAGCCTCGCCGATGAGTTCTCGTTCGCTTAGTCTTCTACGCTTTGAGCGTGACCATTTTATCTTATTCAACGAAGCCTAGCCACAGCTCTTCGCGGATTTGGCGTCAGCCAGATACGCGCAGGTCTTTGTTGAATGCTGGAAGTTGAGGACATCCGGAAATGGCTGCTAAGTCCGAGTGCTTATTTTTGGGAATAAAAATACGACCGAGTTTTGATAATCTTAGGAAGCAGCTTTTCTTGTTTCATTATCTCCAGACTTCTCTTGTGGGCCCTTCTAGCTGTCCGTTAAAACAGATAGTGCCTGAATTGGGTCATCCCAGCTTCAGATATCAGAGATCAAAGTAGGGTACTTGGGTGAAAGTTCAACTTTCGTCAAAATGACATCAGTGCAACTAAGAGCCAAGGGCGCTTTTACTTTTGAGGCCCTTAATGAACTTTTCAGAGGTCATGTGTATATCCATTGGATGCAGAATGTCTCCAGTCACGCAGTAAGCTTCGTTTCATGTCAGCAGGGTTTGCCGTTCGCCGTCAGCAGTCGTTTGAAGTGTCAGATGGCAGTTTAGGAAAATGGTTGTCTGGAACCCGTAAATGAATTTAATTAGGGGCGCCTAATTTTTCAAGGTATTAAATGATGGATTTTGCAGTAGTGTCTCCCAGCAGACATTTCTTCCTTGTTCCATAGGCTTTCCGATGAATTCTCCAGATCAGTCTCAGCATCTCTTAGTCACTCGGAAATCAGTGTTGAAGTTGGCTCGTTGTGACTTTGCCGTCAGCTACAAAATAGGAAGTTAATAAAAAGTGCAAAATCTTGAGCAAATGAACGCCTATGAGCTCAAGAGATGACTTTTCGGAATCGGTGAAGCCCGACGGTGAATCCTAAGACTTCATTCGAATTGTCAACTGAAGTTTAAAATATTTATTTATTTTTGCAATTTTAGCATTAGATGGCGAATTTCTATTTTTGGCGCCTTTTGCTATTTGCATGATAATAAATATTTTATTATTTATTTAAATCCAAACTTCCAGTCGGTGGCAGTTCAACTGAAAGGCAACCAATCAGAGGTCTTCTATTTTTGTCAGGGTTTTGAATTCTTGCAGTTACCAATTGGTGCGAATTTCTTCTTATTTAAAGTATGGCGCCATCATTTGTTATTCACAGAGCTTTCAATAGAAATTCGCATTTCTCAAGAGAAAATCCAATCTTAAGAGAAATCCGTGTTTTTCAAAGAAAATTCATATCTTCAAAGGGAAATCGAATTTTACTAATTTCAAAGCAAACTTCAAAGCAATTCGTATTTCTTCAAGAAGGAATAGGGGCGCGCATCTTCAAGCGAATTCATTCTTCAAAGGAATTCGCAAATTCATAACTTTAAAGCAATTCGCAAATTCCTCAATTCTCAAAGGCATATTCATTCAAAGTCAATTCGCAATCCTTCAAAGATCAAAAGGCGAATTCTCAATTTCAAGATAAATTCGTATTTTCTCAAGCAATTTTAAAGGGAAATTCAAATTTCTTCAGAAAAAAGGCGCAATTTCAAGAGGGGAAAATTCGTGGTTTTCAAATAAAGGCGAATTCTTCCAATTCAAAGGCAAATTCTTCATCCACTTGCAGGGGCGATTTCTTCAAACTTATTCTTTTGCAGGTTTTAGTTCACATTCATCAACAAATTTGAAGAACAGGAGCGATTTTCACAGAAGAAAGAGCATATAAAAAACGTCTTTTTCCTCCTTGGTTCTCAAATTTCTCTCAAATTCCAATTCGCATGTTCCTGAAATTGGAAAATTTGGCAAGTCTCAACATCTGGATCATTTTCATATAGCTTCCTCGAATTAAAATCGTGCGTTTGATTTTTCAAGAATTTTTAACTTCAAAACATTCGTTCTTGAGTTTCTAATTTTCTCAACTGAAAAGTCTTTGCATGGTCGAGTAGAAGTTAGATTTTCGCATTTCTGACGTTCTGGTTTGTCTTAGAATCTTTTTCTGGACAAAACCCATATCTCAAATTTTCGCCGAAAATAACCCTTCAATAGGCTATTTTTAGCTTTCCAGAAATCTTGTCAGAACATAGTCAAGTTCACAGTCAACAGGCGAGTTTTTCAGAGTACAATACACAGACTGAATTCAAGACCAAATCGGTCTTAATTCATGATTTTGTTAGAAAAGCTGAGACCGATTTGTATCAAGCTGCAGAGGAAATAATGGCCATCACTTCAATTACGGAGCCGCCAAAATTGCCAGTCAGTGAAATGATAGTTTGAGTGTGCAAAGATTGCCAAGATTGCTTAAGTTGCTGACATTCAGATGTGTTGACGTGGTTTTTGAGACCGCACCAACACAGAATAAAGTTTCCCAACGGATACTCTATCCTCTCTTGAACAAAGTATTCAGCATGCTAAGATTGCGAGTGAGTTCATGCTTTCAACTCCAAGGTTCTGATAATGAGAATAGACTCAGTTGGCTCAATGTGATTTTGCTGGTATTTCAAGGGGACTTACACAATTGTTCGACAGCTGACAACAAACAGTAGACTAAGGGCTTTCATGTAATTCAAATGATTTGGCAAGTGGGCACGAGCTTCCTAATCCTAACCAGAAGTGAACTGAATTTAAAGGGTGTAGGGCCTAAGAAGTTTATGTTCTATTCTAAAATGTAGGACATGGCGATCAATTCACAAGCTTCAACCAAGCTCCATTTTGCCTCACTTCGGACAGCTTCCGCGGAACTGGTGCAATCTTCAGAGGAGTGACTCAAGATGTTCAAATCACGATTTAGCATGAAGACACCATCACAACGACGCATGCCAACATATAAACCATAATCGAAGTTAAGTTTCACAAAGTTCCAGTTGACCACGCAAGGCGAACCCACCGTCAGCGAGCCCGCTAGTGGTATGGACAAATGAAGTCTTGTTCAAATCGAGCACCACATTCCACAATTACTAAGTACTTGCATGAAATGAAATCTACTTTATTTTAAGCTACTTCAAGATACTACGTGAATCGGAAGGACGAAGAAGCCTCAACAACTATTCACAACAAAGAAGAATTCACCATCAATGAAAATTCTTTTATTATGAAAGCATACATGACAACTTCTTACAAAGTATCCAAAGGGAAGACTTTCCTTCCTTTTCAATCTAAACTATACTATCAACTATCTAATTGCTCTCTACTCCTTATCTACTATCCTAACTCTGATCTACTTCTCCTTCTAATTTAATGAGTTACAAATGAGGGGGACTTTATAGTTGTATTAAGTCCAACAGACGCCAGATATACCTACTGGATGACCTGACAGCAATTCTCAGCCCTAAACAAGATTCGCCCTAAAAACCGCCACCAAGAGGAGTGGGGTAATAAATGAGCCATAATGTCCATCATCCTTCTAGAAGATTCCATTTGTAGACGCGTTCACACTGTTCTTGATCTTCTTTTTGACGTTGTTCTTCAACTTCTTCTTCGACACTTGAGTCTCAACACTTAGCCATTTTCTTGCAACTTTCTTCCTTCATGCAAAACTCGTAACTTTATCTTCCTCCGAAGGTTGTAATATCATCGTGCTTCACCACTTCAAGTCATCGTGCTCTGGCCTCGACATTCCTCCTGCAAAACAAGCGAGGAGAAGAGTATTAGAAGACTTCATAATATAATCTTAACTTACTTACCTGATTTTCACGTTCTAACTTCCAAGCGTTCATCGCCTCTACTAGCCAACTTCTGCCTTCTTCATGATTCTTCATGCCTTAGCCAAATTTTCAACCCATCTTCCTCAAGGGCGTATCATCTTTGACAATATTAACTTCAACTGCATCTTCAAGAAATTCATTTCACCTGCTGGAGCTCTGACAACCTTGATTTTATTCATCTCTGGCTCAAGAAGACCATCTTCACGAAGAATTTGAGCAAATTCACCTAGGTAGTTCCTTTCAAATTCATTGTCTGGAGAATTTCACCTTGAAAACACATTTTCTTCATTTTGCCTTAGAAAATTTTCAAATTTCCCTTAGAAAAACTCATCAATCCAGTGCCCATCAAAAATATTCATCCTGAAAGTTGCAGCGAAGCATGGAAGACTTTAAAATCAACTCCTCATCGATAATCTTCAATACCCAGAAGAAAATTTTCTCTGAAACGCGATGAATCCATGGGTGCACAACGAATGGGTTCATTTAATTTTCTTGAATTTTGAACCTTAGAAAATATTCTTTCATCAAATTTATTCTTGTTTTTCGATCCTGAAGTATTTCCTCGCTCTGACTTTGAAAATTTTTATATCAACCCTGTGGAGCTGGCATTCACCGACTTCATCTCCGACAATTTTGCTCACATCTTGAGAAATTTCACCACCTCAGAGTCTAGGCGCATTTTCTAGAGGAAGAAAATATTTTGCCTTAGAGAAATTTTAGTTCACCTTGTATTTTGAAAATTTTCCTTAAATTTTTTTTTGTTTCATTCTCCTGTGGTGAGAAAATTCATCAACTTTTCTTAAAAAAAATATTTCTTGAAAGCACATCACGCTTAACATATTTTATATTTGGCAATTTCCAACGCCTAGGCATGTTTTTTATTCATATCACCTTGCACCTGGCACATTTAGCTTGTCATGAAGGACATTTTTAATTCCAACGCCACTCATATTTTATCATTGCCACCTTTACCTTGTCTTCATGGCGCGTCCAAGATACTCATGTGGACTTTGACTTTAAGCATGGGCGCATTTCAAGGGGCTGCAGGAATTTTTTAAACACTTATCAACTTTTATCCACGCCTCTCTTCAAGTTAGGTGCATTCAAGGGAGTCAACAAGAATTTCCAATACTTAAAAAAAAAAATCTCATATGCCACATAGGTGTTATCTTTTCCTCAGGCGCATATGTGGTGGGGTCAAGGAAACTTTAAAACTTTTGTCTTCACATGATCTGTTTTGGGTGCATTTTGCATAGGCTGAAGGATGAAAATTTGTTGACCTGTTGACTTCTTAGCTTTATGGGCGCATTTCACATAGTGAGGCGAATGAAGCTTAAAACATGGGCGCATTTTGGAGGTTATGAGGGATGAAACATATGCAACGCCACCTTGTGACCTTTGAGCTCCCCTATTTTGTCCTTACATGCCCTCATTTGGGTGCATTTCAAAGGGGGTGGAGGATGAAATTTCACTTAGAAACTTTTTGGATTTGCTTGCATGTGAGGGGCGCATTTTAGCATAGGTGATGGATGAAACATGTTTGACTTCCCCTTTTGACTTTCTTCTAGCTTCCCAAGCATGGGCGCATTTGAGGCCTCTAGGAGGATGAATTTCATACTTAGAAAATTTTGAATGCTGCTAGCTTGCATGTGGGCGCATTTTCCATGTGATGGAGGATGAAAATTAACACAAACATTTTCTTGACGTCCAGCTTGATGAGGGCGCATTTTTCCATGTGAGGGGGATGAAAATTAACACTTAAACATTTTCTTGACTTCCAGCTTGATGAGGGCGCATTTTTCCATGTGAGGGGGATGAACATCAACACTTAACCATTTTTTTCTCGTCCCTACCAGTTTCTCCATGCCTTACTATAAATAGTAAGCTTCTTAATTCTTACACCTCAGAAGCTCAGATCGATTTGAAATTTTGAACACTAGATCCTCGTGACTCCATTACCCTGCTGACATTGCCATTTCAGGTTGACTTGCTAAAAATAGCATATTTCTGGAGGTGTTTTGCTATTTATAGCAACTGCCTGCTTCTGATAGTTCCACTGCTCCGATTGACTTGAAATTTGAATGAGGTGCTCCTCACCACGTGACCTTACTGATGGCATCAGCGCATGCAACTAATTTGCTATTTTTAGCCTGTTTCCAAAATGACTTACTATAAATAGTAAGTGCTCCGTTTGACTTGAAATTTTACCAGCAGATAGCCTGAAGGATGTTGATCGCGATGGTTTGTTCCGCTGAAAATTTTGACCTTTTACCCCTTTTCGTGTCCGGGTTGGAACCCTAATTTGCATTGCATGCGTATCAAATGATCTATGTTTGTCTTCGTTTCTGCTGCATTGCGATCAGCTCATGATTCTGAACTGCTGGGAGGCGGCTGCCGGGACACACCTGCTAAAAATAGTAAGTTCTTTACTGAGTGATTATCTCCGTTTGCATGTCATACCATTGCGAAGCTTCCTAAAACTCCACCGTGAATCATCCGGCTACGCAAAAGAAACCCCGGTGATGCAAACCCTAAAATAGCCTTGGAATTCAGTTGTCTCTGCTTTGTATGTTACATCATCGCTAAGGTCTCAAAACTCCAAAAGGAATATCCGTATTACGCAAAGAAAAATCCTACATCCGAGCTCAAATTTTCTCCGAAGCCGGATCGCTAAAATAGAAAGTTGTCTGCTTTTGCTCAAATTTTGCATAGTATTCGATGTGCTCAACTAAAGCAGGATTGCCTGAATCTCAAAAATGTTGGACGAATTGGTTCAGAATTTCACACCTCTACTTCAAAATAGTAAGTAATTCTAATCTCATGAAAAATCACGAGAACTCACTGGAAGCATACTAAATAACAATGTTAGTCTCAAATTTCAATATTCACTTTACTCACCTCAAACCCACTGTGAAGACTCAAACCCTAATTTCCAAACTTGGCCAAAATTTTCGCATTTAACCTCAATGACGGATACATCCCCCAAAAGGCAGACCAGAGAAAGGAGACAGACAGACAGAGAGAGAGAGAGAGAGAAAAACCAAAGCCAAAAGACCAGAATGGAGCAAAAATTAGGGGTCCCCATTTTGAATGGGGCGATGTGTGAAAACGGTCACAACAAGATGCTGATGTAGTTGACAGCCTCGTTAAGGGATTGATTGTTCAAGATCACGGACAGTAAACTTCAATTCCCACCTCTCAGGATAGACATTATACACAGGAGTTAACTTGGTGTTACCCTTTCAAGTTAACTCGCTGTCTCACCTCATGCATATCTATTCTAAGATCAGCTTTACACACTTGGAGTTTTATTTAGGGTTTTACGTTAACTGATGGTAGTCTTCCAGTTAACTTGCTTTCGATAAGGACGTGCATGCTCGCACAATTGTCGATTTTTAGATTAGATGTTTCGGTTAACTAATGGAAGTTTTCCAGTTGACTGTATAGTTTACTTAATTAGGGTTTGGCAGCAAATCTTGCATGCATTGCAAGACTGTAGATGACTCAAGGTGATTTTAGGATTCCCTACACCTTGATGTTTATAAATAAGAGTTTTTGCCTAATGTAAAGAATCTTGGTTGAGAGAGAAATATATGCTGCGCCTACCTTGCCCTCAATATTGCTCTTTTGGTATTTGTTCATGTGTCTTCACTATTACGATTAATTGTTATGCCACATAGGGTTTCATGCAATTGTAACGGTGAATTCTTTCTATTTTGTGCATCTTTACCATTATGATCAATTGTTATGCCACATAGGGTTTCAAGAGGTTGTGATGATAAATCTGTTTTGTGTATCTTTACCATTGTGATCAATTGTTATGCCACATAGGGTTTCAAGAGGTTGTGATGATAAATCTATTTTGTGAATCTTTTATCATTATGATCAAGTGTTATGCCACATAGGGTTTCGTGAGATTGTGATGATAAATCTGTTTTGTAAGTCTTTACTATTTTGATCAAGTGTTATGCCACATAGGTTTTCATAAGATTGTCATGGTAAATTCTTAAATCTGTTTTGTGCCCAATAAACTTGTCTAGATTTAGCTGATAGATGCGCCACCTTGCCTTCAAGTAGAGAATCTTAAATTCGCTTATCAGTCCGATAGTCGGTCCTTTGCTCCATTTCATGCTCGCTTTCTTGGAGGAAATTGGATAGATTTAAAGTAGATAGCTTTATTGTAGTTAACATCCGGCGGTTCAGAAAATCCTAGTCATAACGTTTTGGTTTTCTAACCTTGTGCCTCTTTCCACCGAGAACAAAAGATAGGACTTAGATTACTTTCTTTCCATGCATTCCAGCACAACGAGGGAGCTTCCCCTCCTAATTTGAAGAGCACTCATTGCGTAGTGTACATAGCTGTCCGTACAAACCTGCACTCCAGAGGTGTTAGATTTTACGCCAACAGGTACCATCATGGAAATCCTATGAAAATCTACAATGTACGTATTCAATGAGTCATGTTGTTTCAGCTGTGCAAGCTCAGGAATCTATCCTCCTCTGCCATGGCTATTGCCTTTGCCTCTCGATCTGCCTGGTCAACCCAATCAAGGTCCTCATAGGTAAAAACAGGATCCTCAACCTCAGTGATCCAATCTGACTGTGGATCAACCTCCTCCAACGTGATGGGTGACAAGTCAGTGCCCAATATCTGTCTATGGCGAAGGCGCAGGTTGTAATGAACATAAACAAGATCATTCAACCTCTGCACTGACAACCTGTTGCGCTTCTTGGAGTGTATGTGCTCAAACATACTCCAATTGCGCTCACAACCCGAGGCACTGCATGGTTGGCTCAACACTCGAATCGCAATCCTCTGAAGATTTGGTACTTTAGCACCAAATCTCTCCCACCATGCATCTGAGATGAGAAAAAGAAAAAAAAAATCTCATTGTGAAATGTGAATATTTAATTATAATATGAACATTGAATATAAAAGATTGAAAAGTGGTAATTTTTAAACTACTATTATGCCCTTAATAAATTTTTACCTGGCTGCAATGTCGATCGAGTATCTTTGCATATATCTCTTGCAAAGAGATCTCCTTATGCAAGTCTGAAAATCTCTATCTCGGCAACAATTTGGGCTCCAACATGAGAATCAGACATCCGCTCAATGACTGTGTAGAGCCCACTCAAAACCTCCTCATCTACCTTGAATTCTTTGTGAAATTGGAATGCCGGATTGAGAAAATATGCTGCTGCGTGTAGGGGCTTGTGAAGCTGGAGGTGCCATCGTCTATCGATGATCTCCCAAATGGGGCGATACTTACTATCAATTCCCCCATAAATGGATCTAATGGCCTCTTTGGCCCTATCCATGCCCTCGTATATGTAGCCCATTGCGGGCTTTTCCCCATCAGCAACTCGTAATAGAACCACTAAGGGCTCTGTGACCTGCAATTATTATGAAACATTGACATAAGTAAGAGTTAACAAAAAAAAGCAAATAAAATAAAAACAAGAATGAAAATAATAAAATATAATGTAGAATTACTAAACTAATTACTTATTAGTTATTACATTTACCTTGACAATCTCCTTAGTAGGCACCCAAAAGCCCTGCTCATCAAAAATCCAACCTGACGCACTTATCCCTGCATTTGTCTTAGAATATGTTGAGGAAGCCCACTCCTCACTAACAAACATCCGCCTCAAAGCTCCCTTTGACTGCAGTAAGGATTGTAGAGTGATGAAGTTGGTAGCAAAGCGTGTTATCCCAGGGCGAGCCAACTCCTTTTGCCCCGTGTATTGCCTCATAAGGTTGAGGACCCATGTGTGATTATATATGTACTTACAAATATTCCTTGCGGTCTCTACACATGCTTTGATCCAGTCAAGCTTGCCAAGATCCTCCAATATGAGGTCAAGGCAATGAGCGGCACAAGGTGTCCAAAATAATGATGGGTGCCTATCCATCAATAGTCTACCTGCAGCAACATAATTTGCTGCATTATCCGTCACTATTTGCACCACATTCTCCTCCCCTACCTCAGCCAAGACACCCTCCAAAGCCTCACAAAGGAATTCAGCATTTTTGGAGTTGCCGGATGCATCAATAGATTTAATGAACACGGTACCACCTGAAAAAGAAACAAAATAAATGATTCAATTAAATATAAATTTAAAATCTTGATTGTTAATCACTAAAGCAATGCATTTTAGGAAGTAAAATATTTACCCGAGGAAGAAACAAGAAAGTTGAGCAATGTCCTATTTCTTCTATCGGTCCAACCATCAGTCATGATGGTGCAACCCTTCGTCCTCCAAATTTCTCGCTGCTCCTCTATTCTGACTTTCACATCAGCCACTTTTTGGGACAAAATGGGGCCTTTTATCTCTTCATCATTAGGGGCTTTGAACCCCGCCCCACAAACAGTAACTGCATCAATCATATTTTGCCAATATGGAGACCTAACACAAATAAATTAAATTTAGTAATTACTAATTAGTATTGAAAAATGTATAATTTCAATTTGAATTCAACATAGCTCTAAAAATAAAATTCAAGAGATAAAGAATCAACTATCAAGCAACAAGCTATATATTTTAAAACAAAACAAAAGAAGAATTACCTGGCTGCATGAAATGGAATGTCGCAATAAAACCAGAAGTCTCCAATTGCAGCTTTGGCTGCATCATGTTTATCCTTGTTCCAACCCATGCTCTCAAGAGATGGTTGGGAACCCGGAGTAGTGCGTGGCAAAATATATGAATCCAGCCTAGATCCACGAACTCTGGGCCCAATGCTAAGTTTGCTAACGCTACCACTGCCACTGCCACTGCCACTACCACTACCAACAACTGAAGGTGAAGACCCTGGAGGAATTTTAGGCATGGAAGAACTCGAATCTCCAACTCCACACATGGCTGCCATCTCATCTTTTTGCTTCTTTTTTAACTCTTTTTGTTGCTCAAAGGTTTCCAATTGCACTTGCACTTCACGCATTACCTCAATAGGGACCTTTGTGCAAGGATTAGCATCTCGGCACGGTATACATGCAAGGTGGTATTTCAATCTATTAATGCCACCCCCAAGAAAAAGAGTTTCGCAATGAAAACATTGTATTTCTCCTTTTTTTTGCCCAGGGGTAATAATGGCATGTTTCCAACAAGGATCTCTTTTACCTTGAGACATGGTGAAATTGAATATGATGGAGACAATTTATAGATATATATTATAAACAATGCTGCAATAACACATAAATTTTAAAAAATTAGCATTCAAAGTATAATTTATAATAAAACTAAAAAACCTAGGGTTTGCAAGTTTGCAACTATAAAACTATTTTTTTTTTGCAAGAATGCCTAGGGTTTGTTCAACAAAAAACTTAAAGTCTTAAACACACACACCTAGGGTTTGTATTTATTTGTAACTTGTTCTTTGTTCACTAAAACAAAATAGAAAAAACAAAGAAGAAAAAAAGAATAGAAAATGAAGTTTTGGTTAAAAAAAACAAAAAAACCTTCAAAACTCAAACATACCTCTTCAATCTTCTTTGAAATCAATGGAAATCTCTTTCCAATCCCTTGTAGACTCCTCTAGATGCAGCAAAATCACCTACGAACCTGCACAAATGCGATTCAATAAGCATTTGGTGCTCAATCTCTTTGCTGATTTTCCTTCAATGCAAATGTGTTTTGGCTCTCTTCTCTCTTTTTTCTCTCTTACTTGCTTGAAAATGAAATGAAGTGCCTTTTGGAGGAATAGAGGCAAGTATAAAAACAAAAAGAAAAAAAAATGAAACTTTAAAATGTGTTTTTTTTGACACACACGCCCACAAAGTGACGGCCGAGTCTTTGGCAAGGGACTCGGCGAGTCTAGCAAGTCTCACGAGTCTGGTGAGTACTCGGCATCCGAGTCCCACAGACTCGCCAAGCCTCACTCGCCTCGGGACTCGCCAAGACTCGCCGAGTTTAGGCGAGTCTTGTAACACTCCTAGGCACCCCATCAAGTCACATTCTCCCATACTCTCCTATGATTGAACCCTCCAAGGATGTTAAAATACTTTGTGATTGATTTAATTATTGGCCATGAGTTTATTAATATCTAATTATGGTAATCTGCCAATTAGTATTACTGTGATAAATGATTATAATCTGCTAATCAGTTTGATTATGGTAAATGGTTCTAACCTGTGTGCAAGGCTTCAATCAGAGGAAAGATATTCTCTAACCCTTTTGTTATTTAAATTAAGGAAATTAGGACAAATTTAGGGCACTCCCAATTAGGGGACATGACAACCTAAATCAGGCTAAAGCTCACCCTGTCTTAATACAGCACTTTGTTGGCAACATTCAATTTCTAGGGTATTTGATTTCTCCACTACCACTCTACCTCTTAAATATTCAGGTATTCCTTAGATGGAGACATGTGACCTCATATATGGAAATAAAATTAAAGGTAAGGTCAGGCCAGTGTCAAACTTAAGTTATGTACATATAGGTTGTTAACTTTAATAACTCATCTGCAAATTATCAAATGAGATTTTTTGTAAGAGACCAGGTGTCTCTCAACCCGATCACTGGCCAATAATACTGAAGTTTTGTTTGTTTTCTGTATTTTTGATTTTTTTGGTGTTTTTGCAGTAAAGAGACAAAATGCGATTTTGCTAGAAATGCTTGAAAAATTAAAA
Organism: Sequoia sempervirens; assembly: GCA_007258455.2. NCBI lineage: Eukaryota > Viridiplantae > Streptophyta > Pinopsida > Cupressales > Cupressaceae > Sequoia > Sequoia sempervirens. The sequence goes on from VDFB02004999.1 coordinate 48,198, forward strand.
CAAAATTCCAGAAGACTATTTTGATTGAAATAAGTCTACCAAACTGAAGCCAGATGATTTATTTATCTTCCCAAATAATCTCACTGCGAAATACAAACATTACAATAAAAAGGCAAACTAATATTTAAAGAACCTGGACATGTTGCAGCGGCCAGAAGAAAGGCAATAAATGTACGGCCAAATGGATGAAGCCAATTACAATCCCCCAAATCCATGCCAGAGTTCCAGAATCCCTAGGCGCTCAAGATGAAAGAAGCAGAGGCTCACAAAAACAAGACATCTAGCTGAAAAGAGATGGTACGGTCTGCTGCTGTATTTGTACGGCCTATACCAGCAAGGAGGAATTTCGTACTACCTTGAAGTTCGTGCCAAAAGCCAAACAAACCCCTGCCAATCAAGATTCGCCTTCTAGAAGGAAGATTGATCCAACCCTGAATGAAACCCCACAGTGAAACTCTGTAATAACCTCTGAATGAAGTTATTCAACTAACAATCTTCAACTAGTATTGCACAGTCTCAGTATGCCTAATTCTGAAGAGGGAACGTTCTTCAAAATCTAATGATCTGCAAAAACCCTGGTTTCTCAAACCCCAATGCTCTCCGAGAGAAGAATAAAGACAAATTAGAATAATCACATCATGAGTTCGATTTGCCTTTGAAAGAATATATATATCCTTCTCAGAAATTCGACCTTTTCTCATAAAAATCCATTAAAATGCATTTAATAATAATTATTCGCCCTTTTTCAATACTTAGGCTAATATTTAATTAAATGGCGTCCCTTTTATTTTAATGAGTATTAAACTCATTAAATATTAAATTTTTCCCTTCCTTATAAAGTATTAAAAATACTTTATAATTTGCCATTTAAATATTAACTTTAATATTTCATTAAAATGACTTTATATTATAAAGTCAAATTAATTATTCCTTCAATTATTATTAAATGCTTCTAATAACCCCTGTTTGCTCAACCAAACATCAAACTGGGTCGATACTGAGCTGACCAGCTAAACCAAGTGCCCTACCCAAAATAGCAGCTCCCGCCTGCCTGACTTACTATAAATAGTAAGTATCTGTAAACCACTCTGAAAAGTGTCTGCAGAGGCCCAAACCTGAATCAACTGCTGGAGTGATGTTCCCAATGCTGGATAACTGCCTCAAGTGATCCTCTAAACACTTCTGCCAGCCTACGAGGATTTGAATAATAGGCTAACTGCCTCAAGTGATCCGGTACTGCCTAGGAAGGGGACATTACATTTTTTAAGCGATGCAAATCTACATTTGTTATTTTCCTATAATAATAAAGTGAGTCATATGATATTTTTTGAGGTTTCAATACATGCTTCTTTAGTAAGGCACATCAACCTCACTGCGAACCTCACACTACTTGCATGGAAAAAGCTTACCTGGGATGGGGAACTGACATAAGACATGGAATTCATTAATTTGGCTCTAGCAGATAAATCTGCCTAGCAAGTAACAGCATGGATCCAGCAGCTTTATGGAGAACTACCTTCACATAATTCATCTCTTGAACACCCCTTTTGATCAGATTTTCACCACTCCTCTTTAACCTTTCAGGAATGCCCATTCATGTTATTAACAAATTATGGAAATTTGTGATGATCACAAGGCTGTGTTGTAGGATGCTTACTGATTCTTGATCAACTCCACCACATGGATCAAACTGCAGATTGGCTGCTAGTTGAGGAACATCACTTTAGAAAGTTTTCTTCTTGCCAAATTCTAATGTCCCATACAAGGGAGACTGTGGAAAGGGCACTCACATGGCTAAAGCAGGCTATGTCAACTCAATTTCCATCTATTTCATGGTTTTAACAATTTTCCCTTTTTTGCTTTTCAAACTGAAAATTGGGGTTACTTTTGTCTTAACTCTTCAGTTCCTGTTCCAAAAAGCAATAGACATGTGCCATTGGTAGTACTCACATCATACACCTGCTTCTCTTTCTGTGAAAGATCTGACAGACACAGCTAATATTGTATCACTAGATCAAAATATAAAGTAGTTGGATTCATGTTGGGGTAAAAGGTGATTAAATTGCATCTTTTGTAGCCTAAATTTATATTTTCAAGATTTGAGGCGTTGCTTTAGAGTAAACTCTGAGAAATAAAACGGTGTCCTAATTTCTGTCCCAACAAACATGCCAAGAAACTCCAGAATAAAATGTATTTAAGACACAACACCACATACCACTGTAAAACCTAAACAAACTACAATGACTTCCCTGCAATGATAATTAAACAAGTTGAGTAATTATAATTATGTGTGCAAGCATCGCTAGAAATCAAGCTGTGGTTCCTCCTTCAGCAACTCTTCGGGATCATCCAACATATCAACAATGTGAGCGGTAGGATGCCATCTATGATATTCACGAATCTGCACTCAAAGTTTTGAGGTATTAGCAAAACTTGCAAACATATTTGCATATCAGAACCAATGGTCATTAATATCATTGGCTTTAAGCATATTTGGAGATTTTTTGAACAACAAACAAAATACGTAGAGCTAGTAAATCTCAAATTTGAAAGCTAACTGAAGAGAGATCTGATAGTTGAATATCTCAATCAAGAATCCTCTTAAGAAATTTTTAAGTGGGAGGTAGATCATTTTGAACCAAAACTCAAGTAGGGTGGACATAATAGACATCCAGCTGGAGAAAAATAAATTAGATGCAAAAGGAAGCTCAAACACAACAAGTTCTACCAGCTTGACCTCAACGACAATACCTTAAAATTATGAATTAATTGTCATTTCTGTTAACATTTTCATAACAATTAAAATGAAAGTTTATTATATTTTGAGATAAATGACAACATGCCTACCTCTTTTAGTCAATATAAATGGCAACATATGCACCTCTTTTAGGCAGTCATAAAATGCACTGAAGACATTCTGACCACTCAAACCTTGACCTCCAAGAGCTGCAATTTCATCCTTCCTAGCATGATCTTTGTCTTCGTATATTTCAATCTGTTGAAATGCCACCACTCCACTGAGATTAACTAAAGTCCCTGAAACTACAATTTTCTACAGAATTTTCTCATTAATAGCTTAAAAAGGATAAGAGAGGTAGATACTGACCAATTTTTGTGTTGTAGACATAATAGCATCGACCATATTGTGAACACAATGATTCTGATACAAGCGGTCCTTGTTTGTGGCAGGTTCTTTCTGGAGGTCCTTCACAATTAACCTCTCCAAACGTTCCACCTCCTCATGAGCTCTCCTTGTCACATCCAAGAGCGTTGACGACATCCTTGTAAGGGATTTAAAATTTCAGAGCAGCTCACAATATGCTCTGTATTAAAAAAACCCTGAAGAAAAGACAAGAAAAATATCAATTTAACAATGAAATCGACCCACTTATCTCTTTAATATCCTTAAAACAAAACAAATAGATTGCACAAGTGAGTTAGTGGTGAAGAAGATGCAAGCCTCAAGGATTCTTTTGAACTTTGCTTAAAATAGCCAGTTGTTTCTTTGATCTTTTATTCTTATTAAATTATTATTTCTAAATGTGCATATGGCTCCAGGCTAAGCAGAATTGCCATCACAATCCGTGTAGTAGTTAAAAAACATAACTTCAAAGACATTCCATTTGTTCAAAGTAAACAGATTCATTAAAGTCGCTAATCAGTCTCATTAAGTCAAGTGACCGAGTCAATTTTAACTGAATCAGTCAACCATGATTCTGGGTTCCAAAACCCAAAAAAGGATTCCTATTACCTTACGGCCATTTGTAATTTATTATAACTTCCAAGAAAAGAAAAAAAACATTTAACTTCAGAAAACTTTAAAGCCCCTTATAGCTGGCAGACTTGCAGTTTTGAGTTCTGTCAACAATAAAATTGGAAAAGCATTCCTCATACAAAATATTCTACTTTTATTCCTAAATAGAACAAACCCTGAGATCTGCTCTGACACAAATTGAAGCTTTGAGAAAGGCAAAACTCAATTAAGGTAAAGTTGTAAAGGCTGAAAAGTGTTTTCTAAAAGGAACAAAAGTTCTGGCTAGGTATGAAGTCAAATAAGAAGCAGCAAAAGCAATGATAAAAATCAACATTGGAAGAAAAAATTGGATCCAAGGGAGCTACGAATTTTAAATAAGGGACCAAATGAGGCAGAAGAAAAATACAAGATCAAGCCAACCTCAAAACCACAAAGTGCAATGCTACATCCACAAAAGCAGGAAGAATATACCTACATCACAAAGACCTGAACACAAAACTTGTTTCATGAAAAAGCTAGTGGCAGGCATCTAGCACATTGGCACAGACTAAGAGTGCTAAACTATTTTGACCTTAGAAATTATTCAAGACCTGTTATAACCAATGTTTTTACTTTAACTGAATGTAAAAAATACCAACTAAAAGGTAAAATGAGAAAATGTGTTTCAAAACCATAGATAAGTGGAGGCAGGACTGCAAGAATTCATTCAATTGAATTGAAATGTGACCTCTAAAGGGAAACATGACTTCTGAATGTGGTGGAATCCTATGACACAGATTTGGGAATGTCCTAGCTTGCTATGCTACAGATACTAGCACTAATCACCTACTTGAACCTGAAATAATTTCCAGAACCTGCTAATAGAGGCCAACTTGTGTGCAATTATCATCAAAGGAACTTGGTGTTAATTTTAGGACCAGAAATGAATTAAGCAGAAATAAGACAAATCGAAACAATAGAACACAGCATATACCCTGGGAAAACCCTCCTTGAGAGAAAAAAACCCAGCAACAATATATCACTTATATATTGAATAAAATAGCAGCAATAGGCTTTACAATTAGGCCAATCACAAGGCCGATCTGATGCAATGATAATGGCGCCACTCTTGATGCAAATATACAATCAATGAATACTATCTAACTCCTTGAGACCAATATCGAACTGCTGTAAGAGACGAACTTCTGTTGTAGATATGTGAACTTGACTTGATATAATAATGATGAATTATGAGAGAGCAGCGCCTTCTATATATACATGATGAAATGACGTTTCTCCTTGAGTCGTCCCTTTCCATCAACCAAGGCGACTTTTATTGAATGGTCGGCCTCTTCCAATAACAATGCATCCCCTTGATTTGGTCGGCTCATATTTAAAATAATAAAGAGAATATTATTTGAAGTAAGGCGTCTCTTGGATCGGCCCCAATCAATCTATTTAATAATTTCAAATTATTTGAATTTGATAGGAGAAAGAATCTCCCGCCGCTACAATAACATCAACACTCCCTCTTAGCTAGGGAGATATCTTTCCAAATATTCATGTCATGGAGTCTCTCAACATGACACCCACAATGGCTACACGCATTTGTGGAAAAGAGTTCATCACAGAGTCACTCAACGTGATATCGTCATGGAGTCACTCAACATGACGTCCACCATGGCTACTCCCATGTGTGGAAAGGAACATGTGCACAAGTGCCCATAACGGAGTCACTCAACGTGATGTCGTCATGGAGTCTCTCAACATGACATCCACCATGGCTACTCCCATGTGTGGATAAACACAAGTACAAAGGATTCATCACAGAGTCTCTCAATGTGATGTTTTCATGGAGTCTCTCAACATGACATCCACCATGGCTACTCCCATTGGGTGGAAAGAACCACATCTCCGTCTCAGAGATGGACAAGGGCTTTCACCTCATATTTCTCTGTCTTAGAAAAATATGCATTATAGCAGATAACAAAGATCACTGATGCTGAGTCTCCCTCTCAGCAAGGGCTTCGTTCTCCACAACTCCAAGCTTGTCATGAAAATGCACAAACTTCACTCTGGCGAGAGGCTTGGTGAGAATATCAGTCGTCTGATCATCAATGCAAATATACTTTAGTTGAATAGCTTTCCTCAATACCATATCTCTAATGTAATGGTATTTGATCTCCACATGTTTTGTTCTGTCATGAAACACTAGATTGACAGATAGCTTCACACAGCTTTGATTGTCACAATGACTAACAGTCAGCTCCAATGATTGTCCAAACAATCCTGCAAGGAGCTTCCAAAGCCACACTGCTTCTTGAGCTGCTACACATGCTGCAATATATTCGGCCTCTGCAGTGCTTAGTGCCATTGAAGTCTACTTCCTGCTACACCAAGAAATCATGGCAAACCCCAAGCTAAAGCAACATCCAGAGGTGCTCTTCCTGTCAGCTACACTTTCGGCCCAATCAAAATTAGAATAGCCTTGTAACTTTAGATCTTCACTGGAAGTATATCTCAAGCCATATCCTACTGTGCCACGCAAGTATCTCAAGATATGCTTTGCTGCAACTAGATGAATTTGCCTTGGTTCACACATGAACTGACTGAGGGCACTCACTACATAGCAAATGTCAGGTCTAGTATTGACTAGATATATCAACGATCCAATCAATTGCCAGTACATGGTGGGATTTACCAAATCTGAACTAGTTGCAGAATCACTTAACTTCTTCAAATTTGTTTCCATCGGTGTAGCCATGGACTTGCAATCCATCATCCCAAATCTCTTCAAGATATCTATGGTATATTTCCCTTGACTTAGAATAATCTCATTGGGTCTCTGCTACACTTCCAATCCTAGAAAGTAATGCATAAGACCTAGATCCTTCATCTCAAACTTAGAAGCTAACTCCTTCTTGCATTTGATAATGAGATATTTTGCTCCAGTAAGAAATAAACCATCAACATAAAGAACCAAGATTAAAGCCTCACCATCAACTACCTTGAAGTAAAGATTTGAATCTGCATCATTCTTGGAGAATCCCAAGCTCATCAAGTATCGATCAATCCTCTCATACCAAGCACGGGGTGCCTACTTAAGGCCGTACAATGCCTTCTTCAATCTACATACATGAGATTCCTTTCCATGAATCACAAACCCATCTGGTTGTTCAATGTACACTTCTTCAATCACACCATTAAGAAATGTTGTCTTTACATCCATTTGGTGTAGCTTCCATCCTTTAGTTGATGCAATAGCAATAATAGTCCTGATGGATGTATAACGAGCAACAGGAGCAAATGTCTCCTCATAATCTATTCCCTCTTTCTGAGAGAATCCTCTAGCCACAAATCTTGCTTTGTACTTCTCAATGCTCCCATCAGCTGCACGCTTGATCCTGAAAAGCCATTTGGAAGATACAACTGATTTTCCTTTAGGTCTCAGTACAATATCCCAAACATCATTCTTGATAATAGACTAATATTCTTTTGTCATTGCATCTCTCCATACTTGCTGACTTGATGCTTACTCAAAACTGGAAGGCTCAAACTCAATGATATGACTCATCAATGCTACATAGCCTAGAAACTTCTGTGGTCTTTTGCTTTCTCTGAATGTGCCTCTAGGAGCTGCATACTTCTCTGCCTCTTGCATAGTCTATCTAGCCCATAGAGATCTCTTTCGACCTATAGCAATGTCTCTCGGACCATCAGTAGGTTCTATGGGATCAACTGGATCACTAGCCTCTTCTGGTTCAGTAGACTCCCTCTGAATCTCAGGAGTGTGATAAGGAAAAATTTCCATGTCTTGAGGAGTCTCTTGTTCTTCATTATCTATCTCCATGTAGGACCCTTTAGATCTTTTGAATGCGATATCTTCTTCAAAAGAGACATCCCTTCTAATCTCAATCTGTTTCTGTCCTGGAATGTAAATCCTGTAGGCCTTTGAAGATTCACTGTAACCTACAAATATTCCTTTCTTGCCAAATGGTTCTAACTTAGATCTTTTATCTTTAGGCACATGAATATAAATAGGACAACCAAAGATTCTTAAATGACTAACCTCAGGTTTCACACCTGTGAAGGCTTCTTCAGGAGTCATATTTTCCAATATTTTATGAGGTCTCTGATTCTGACATACACTGTAGTTCTAGAAGCTTCTGCCCAAAGGAAGGTTTGTAAGTCTTGATCATGAATCATAGCTTTGGCTGCCTCAACTATGGATCTATTTTCTGCAACTCTATTTTGCTGAGGATTGTACAAAACACAAAACTCCCTCTTAATCCCTACCTCAATGCAGAAATTACGGAAACCTCCAGAAGTGTATTCTCCTCGATTATCAAATCTCAGAACCTTGATCCTCTTTTCGGACAAATTTTCAACTTGAGCCTTAAATTCTTTGAATCTATCAAGTACTTCTTCAGACTCTTTAGACTTCAAAAAGTAAATCCAAGTCTTTCTAGAATAGTCATCAATGAAAATCACATAATACCAAAAACCACTCAAGGATGCCACAAACATTGGACCACACAAATCAAAATGAACAAGATCTAGAATTCCTTTTGATCTACTTTCACTACTATGAAAAGGACCCTTAGAATTCTTACCCATTGCACAACCTCTGCAAACGCCATCATGCTCCTAACTGAGCTTTGGTAGACCAGTAACCATCTTCTCCATGGATGGAAGAGCTCTGAAATGTAGGTGAGCAAGTCTCCTATGCCATAGCTCACTCGAACTAGTAGAATCATGCAACAATGCTTGAACTGAACGAATAGAAATTCTATAGAGACTCTCTTGCTAAACACCAATCACATGGGTTGTTTTGATGCTAGAGTTCTTCAGCCAAGCAAGAACTTTTCCTTCAGAAAATGCAACTTGATATCCTTTGTCCTCTAAAGCTGAAATTGATACAAGATTCCTCTTGATTCCTGGTACAAACAAGACATCACTCAAATGAAGAGGGATGCTAGAATCTAGGTGAAGAGAGGTGGCTCCAACACCTTTCACTGAATAGCAAGCATCATCTCCGATTATCACTTGTAAGTTGGTTTCTCTTTCTACCAAATTTGAAAGATGCTCTCTATAGCCTGTAATGTGTCGAGAAGCGCCACTATCAATTAACCATGTGCTACTGTCGGTTGGAACATTGCTTGATAGAGGAGAGATGAATAGAAATCCTCCTGAGTTGTCTCTTGATTCCTTTTGAGGTGAGACATCATCAACATCCGCAGTAGAAGCATGTTGCTTTGGTCTTGTTGCACAATCTCTAGCATAGTGACCATACTTGTCACATCTGAAACACTAAATATGGGGGAGATCCTTCTTCTTTGGTTCAGGAGCAAAATCTGATTTCCTGTCTCTATTCTTCTTGAAATTTCCTTTTCTCCCTTCTCTTCCTTTCCTTCTTGAAATTTCCTTTTCTCCCTTCTCTTCCTTTCCTTCTTGAAGTTTGAGCAGCAAGAACATGATTGTCTTCATTGTGAGAGCTTCATCCATTACCTCTTGCTGCCAACCTAGATTCCTCTTGAATGCAATCAACTCTAAAACGATCAAACTTGGGTAATTTGGATCTTCCACTAATACCTTGGATAAAGGGCTCCCAAGATTGAGGAAGACCATTCAGTGCCAACATGACTAAATCTCTATCTTCAACTATATCTCCAATGGTATATAGCCGATCTTTCAACTCAGTGATCTTCATGAAGAAGGAGATGACTAAATCTCCTTTAGCCATCTTGATACGATGGAGTTGTTGCCTCAAGGCAAGAGCTCTGCTGGTGTTGTTGATCTCATACAAGCCTTCCAAAGTCTTGAACATATCTTTGGCCATCTTCAACTTGGATATAATTGGCACAAGATGATCCTTCACGGAATCAATCAAGATCTTTTTAGCCTTTGTGCCATTCTTCTTCCATTGAGTTTTCTCAGTTTCATCAGATGGCTCGGGCACCTCACTCTCCACGAAATCGAGAAGATCATTCTCTTCCAATGCAATAAGAACTCTGAACTTCCAAGAGGTGAAGTTAGATGCACCATCAAGTCTATCTTCAACCTTGAGTCCGTTCACCATTTTCAAGGCTAAGATAGACTCCCTTAGATGAGAAGAAGAGAAGAAGATTTCGCTGCTTAAACAAATCTGATCTCGATCTTGCTTAAACCCACTCTGATACCATGTTAATTTTAGGACCAGAAATGAATTAAGCAGAAATAAGACAAATCGAAACAATATAACACAGCATATACCCTGGGAAAACCCTCCTTGAGGGAGAAAAACCCAGCAACAATATCTCACTTATATATTGAATAAAATAGCAGCAATAGGCTTTACAATTAAGCCAATCACAAGGCCGGTCTGATGCAATGATAATGGCACCACTCTTGATGCAAATATACAATCAATGAATACTATCAAACTCCTTGAGACCAATATCAAACTGCTGTAAGAGACGAACTTCTGCTGTAGATATGCGAACTTGACTTGATATAATAATGATGAATTATGAGAGAGCAGCGCCTTCTATATATAGTAATATACATGATGAAATGACGTTTCTCCTTGAATCGTCCCTTTCCATCAACCAAGGCGACTTTTATTGAATGGTCGGCCTCTTCCAATAACAATGCGTCCCTTTGATTTGCTCAGCTCATATTTAAAATAATAAAGAGAATATTATTTGAAGTAAGGCGTCTCTTGGATCGGCCTCAATCAATATATTTAATAATTTCGAATTATTTGAATTTGATAGGAGAAAGAATCTCCTGCTGCTACAATAACATCAACACTTGGAAGTCTATAAATTGTTCCAATCGGAACTTGTAAAGAAATACAGAAGAAAACTCTCATTCTAGAACACTACTTCACTAAAATCTCATCAAGTTGTAAATTGCCACTTAAACTAGTTGACAAATCATATGGCCAATCTAAGAGTTCTTGTCCCAACTTCAATCAGAGTTCTCTAGGTGTGCATTTGTGTCCTCATCAGCTCTAAAGATAGCTTACTGTAAAAAATATATTATTTCCGTGCTCATTCTTTTGCTGCAAGAGCAGTTGTATAGCCTAAGTAATGAGGTATTTTTAAATTTTGGAATTTATGCTGCCATTGGGGATTTTACAGGTCTGACCTGATTTAGAGTTGATAGCTAATACTTAGATTGATGGCTCTGAAACAGTTAGTGTAGTATTGAGATGCCAGATTCTAAGGCTCTTGTGTCATGACCCCAACATGAAGACATGGCTCTCACACAGAATTAAATAATTAATACTTAATACCTGCAGCAAATACCTTCAAGAATTTACAGCGATTAAAATCCTCCAAGTCAGCAATTAATAGCTAAGACAAAAGCTATTTCAGACAAAGGATTTGTCTTATTCCCAAAAGCTGCAAATACAAGACAAAAATGGTGTGCAGCAAGGAAACACATTCTAAATGCCATGAATATGATTAAAGATTAATAATGGGCAGTGATTACAAGGAAAAATACTTACAAAGGCAATGATTATCATTAAGAAGGCAGCACTGGTATTTAATTACAAAAGGCAGCGATTAATGCCAAGACAAATTTGTTAACTAAAGACACACCCATTCAACTAGTTGCCTCCTTTCTAAGAGATGCACCATTTCACTTGGACATAGGGATATATAAGTGAAGTCAAACGATTTGCAAAGGACATCATCAATCATCTTCAGAAATACATCCATTATTCAGGCAACAAATATTACAGAATATTAGAAGGGATCAAAACAGAAGGCAATTGAGCAGATCTGAGTTAGTCATCTGCACTCAAGAGTGGAATCAGACATAATTACAGTTGCTGCTGTGAATATAGCCATCTTATGTGTTAATAACTATTGTGGTATGCTCTATCATGATTATTGTATGTAACAATATATTTTGTTATTATCATAGTTTGTATTTATTTTTCAGGCAACCATGAGGAATGGGGGAGATACCAGTAGATTGAGCAGATACTAGACTTCTTCCTGGGTACGCCACTCCATGATGGATGACTGTGTGTGCCACTTGGAGCCAGGGGGGTGATATCCGCCCTTCAGCTTAGGGAGAGGATGTCTATGGGCCTCCTATGGTAGCCTTTTCCCCCAAACTCTATAGGAATTGTTTGTCAAGATGAATTTGAGGGGGTTTCAATCATAAGAGGGATGGATAAGGCAGCAAGGGTAGGGAATGCAGATACAAGTTGTCCGCCAAGTATGCCATCCCATGTTGGATGACTGTGTGTGCCACTTGAGGGTCAAGAGGGATGGTGTACTCTTGGGCTTGGTGTGGATAGCTTCAGGCAGACCTGTCATGCTCCTCATCCTAGTCCCATTATGATCCAACTTCCAATGTGCATTATGATATTGTGTGACTTATATTATTTGAAATAGTTAGATATTTACATGATTTAAATAGATAAAAAATTTATTATATATATTTTGATTATATGAATTATATTTCAATATCATCTAACATGGTTGCAGGACCTAAACCAGGATTCATCTTTCTTAAAGCATCTAATTGGTAAATTATAAACCTAACTACACTTATCTTGTGATTCTAGGGTAAGATTTAAGGCAACTCCAAAAGGGGACATTACATCTTGTGACAATCAAAATCTTTATAGTTAAAAGACTTTGCTAGGCCAAACATTATTAAATTTTATTTGCCTATTAAAAATATAAACAATGAACCAAGAGGCAAGTTATGATGAATGAAATCAATTCAAACTCTACACACATAAATTATATGACTTCCAATGAATTTGATCAATTCCTTGGTTCCCTCTATTTTATTAATTGTTTCATTCACAATGTTCAATGCTTCTAAAATCGATTCTTTTTACTTTTCCACAAGTAAAACAAAGAATCTTGTACCAATGGACAATGCCATTGATGAAAGAGATGACTTCTATGGTAATAGGAAGTTGGTTTGCAAAACCTATGAGGCATATATAGGCATAATTGTAACCAAAACAAAGAGTGAACCATAAAATCTGATAATATGTCAAAAGTTATGTTACCAGTTCTATTTTGGATCCTGGTTCTGGTTCGTGGATACAGCAAAAAGAATTTTTCGCGTCAGGTTCATTTTTGGGTTCACCCGTACAAATATATATATATACAGAGAGAGAGAGAGAGATTTATATATATAATATTTTCCCATTTTTCATTATATCCTAGAATATATTTTAATTAAAATAGTAAACCATAAAAACATTTTATTAATAAATAAATAAAACTTTATCATCAATTTAATAATAACAATTAAAAATATCTCCACAATTAAAAAAGGACTCTATTATTAGTTTTATTGCTATAAATTATATTGTATAATAATTTTAATAATAGTCATAAAATTGTCAAAGCACCTATTTTGTCCCATCTAATGATCAATTGAATGTAATGGAATCTATATAATATCAAATAGGAAATGGGAGTCACAGCACCATCCATCATATGTATTCAAGGCCCTACTATGGATTTTGCATGGAAGACAAGGGCACATTGTTGGTCTCAAAGCCTTGAAATACATCCACGTAGGTTTTGGTCGGCATTTTTCTTGCAAATGTGAACAGGGAAAAGACCGGATTCACACAAAACAAACAAAAGAACATTTTAAAACAAATTTCAATCATCAAAACTTAGCGAAATCCAATCTAGGTTCACCCAAGTTTGTCTGGGACGAACCCATTGTGATTACCTCAACCCCAATGCAATTCCATAGTCAAATCAGCCCAGATCACAAACTAGGTTCAAACTAAATCCGAATCTAGGGCTCCAAGGTACAAACTCGAAAACATAGGTCAAAAGATAGAGGAAGACAAGTCGCCCTGAATCAAAGTCACCAATGTTAAGATTACAAAAGAAAGGCACATTTTTCTCCATACTAATATCAATTTGTTGTAATATCCCATTTTTAGACTATTTAAATTGTTAACATTTTGCATGTAATAATTTTGATTAGACTTGGACAATTGTTAATATTTGATGTAACAGAATTTTTGGATGTTATTATGCAATTATTATGAATTATTATTCAATCTATTGTTGATTTTATGACATCTAAATATGTACTAATAATCTGGAATTGGTAATTTGGTATCAATGTTTGACATTCACTTTCTAAAGTTTATAAGCTACTTATGATGTTGATTTTATGTGTAACATTTCAACTAATATATTATTTGTCTCTCTGGTGTGTGTACAAAGTTTTTCCCTTGAAAGGGAGAGTGTCGTGGGGGAGGATCCTATCACCACCAATGTAGCGACTTGAATAGAGATAGGGTGCACGTGCAGATGGTGTGTGAATTTAGAATTGAATTTTTTTGTTTTAACGGTCAATTCGCATTCCCCATCAGCTATTGTTTCTTGTGTATGGTTGTTTTTTGTTATGCTGCTTATCATTGTTTGATTGTTCATGTAGACCGTGGTCACTCTTGAGTTTTTCAACTCTTTTGTCTTGATAGTTTAATTTTGAGCTATAGTCCTTTGGCCTATATTATGTCTAGAGGATTTTCTAACTACTTGTATGATGGTCTTGGAAATGATCATTTATGTATGATTGGTTCATAATGAATATTTTAAGCATAAGGGTTTGTAGATTTTTGTCTTAATCTAGTATTGTTTTTCTTGTGATTAAAAGGATTGATTACTACTATTATCTACCTAAGGAATGGTCATATATTTCAAAATCTTCTTGAAATTTTGAGAAGAAAAACAAATTGAAAAGTTGGTTTGGTAGGCTATGGGCTTGGCCAGCCAACTCCGCTATGAGCATTTAATAACCATTAATCTAAGCATTAATGTGGAGAGGACTTTGAATAAGGATCCATTATCGTTTTGAAAACCTTAAATCTAGGGAAAACATGATGGACGTTTTTTTAGAACAATCCAGTGTTATCAACTTGACCACCTCATGAGGTTGGAATTGTTGAACAACATAGGGAGTGTTGTGAGGGTTGGCATCGAGTTCATAATGAACTTATTATGGTACTTCATGTTTTCAACCTTTTATCAAGCTTTTGGCATTATTGTAAGGGTACACAGGTTAGAAACAGGGTTTTTCTCTGGATTTGGTTCTAGTGTGGTGAATGATGAGACTGCAAGAGATTTCAACACAAAGTCACTACTGTTTCTAGCCAACCAGGTATGTGAATCCTCAAATGTATCTAATTTGTATTATTGTTTATAGCTAGAGATGTATATCTGACTGTATGGATAAAATGTGTTTTGATGCCTTTGCTGGTAATATTGGTTGGGTTATTGTAGAAGTTTTGAGATATATTAAATCCCTAGACCCCTCATTGTTGTGTCAATTGTATCAACAAGCTAGCTGGGCAACTGTTTTGACTGTGGCATTATTGTGCTTGGCACTAGGCATAGTAAAAAGGAGAAATGAATGGATAAGATTTGATCTCTTTAGGTATTATGATTTATTGCCACGGGAAATATGTTGACCGGGTATTTTGAGAATGTTTGTCTAAAAACAACAATGGACAGTAGTGTAATGAACAAATAGACTAATAAGCTTATTTTAATATTTTCAAATATTGCAATAATGAATTACTATATATATATATATAGCTGTATGGAAACTATCAAGTACAGTTGTATACTGAAGAGAACACGAGAAATATTGAGAGGCGGGGGGCGGGGGTGGAGGTGAATCAGTATTTCAGAACTTTTAAAACTTTAAACCAGATTTAACATGTAAATCAGAAATCAGATTAAGCACATTAAGAGCAACAGGAAACACCATAAATAACACGAACACCAAGATTACGTGGAAAACTCTTTTGGGTAAAAAATCACGGCAAAATATTGCTTTTATTTCTCCAAAGGGCACCAACCCTAATTACAATTAGTGAGCACCAACCCACTGAGAGCACCAACTCTCACGAAGCACCAACTCCAGCGTGAGCACCAACTCACCTTCGAAGCACCAACTCCAGTGGCTGAAGCACCAACTCCAAACTTCTAATACAAAGCTGCAAAACATTGTTTCAATCACTGCCTTCACATGAATTGTGAGGCACAATTATAATGTCCCCTTCCTAGTCGTACTAGCCGATATGTGGTTAGCCTATTATTCCGATCCTCGTGAGGGCCGAATACAAATGTGTAGAGGATCATTTGTGGTAGTTATCCGTGTTCGTGAGCATCATTCTTCGCTTGTTTCCAGTTGGCCTTCAGTAATCTTTCGTAGAGGTTTTTCGCCACTTACTATTTATAGTAAGTCCGCGTGGAAGCTACTATTTTGGGTAGCACTTGGTTCAAATTGCCATTCGAGCTCTAATTCAAATTTCATTACCTTGATGGACGATGGAGAATAATGGAGATTTAATGATTATTAAATAATTAATATTTTGACTTTATGTTATAAAGTCACTTTATTAATATATTTAAATATTAACGATATCGGTATATTATAAAGTATTTTTAATACTTTTATAATAAAGAGGAATATTTATTGTAATGAATAATTATTTATTCATTAAAAGATGGACGCCATTTATTTAATATTTTTCCTAAGTTAAGAAGGGCGAATTTAATCATTTATTTAAATGATTATTACAAGATGCTTGGGTCGAATTTTTGAGAGGTTATATATATACTGCCAAGACAAATCGAACTCTTATGTTATGATTATTCAATTTGTCTTATTCTCTCTTTGAGTATTGGGGTTTGCGAACCTAGGGTTTCAGCAGACATTCGATTTTGAAGAACGTTCCCTCTTCGAGATCTGACATACTGAGGCTGTGAAATACCAGTTGAAGATTGTCCATCAGCGTGGCTTTATCCAGAAGTCATACAGAGCTCACCGTGAAGTTTTTCATTCAGTATTTGGTTCTATTGTTCATCAGGAAGAATCGCCTTTAGAGAGTATCAGTGTTTTGCATCTGGCACATTTCCCAAGAAAAGGTACGGCTGCAATTAATGCTGTTGACAGGCCATACTTGTTGCAGAAAGGACGTCTTTTCTCTGGCATCCAAAATGCCTATCTTCTGAGCCTCCAGTCTTCATTATCTTGGGCGCACCAACAAGGGAAATCTATTTCAGCTGTTATCTGGGAACAAAAATCAAGATCTAAGCTAGGCCGTACATTTCTTCATTCTTCGAGGCGGCTGCAAGCAATAACCAGGTTCTTCTAATAAATTCATTTGTTCACTTCTTCTATTCCGGGAAGCATTGTAATTGTTCAATAATGATAATAAAATCATCTGCCATTGCTCTGGGAGTTATTTGATGCATTGCTATTTATTTATTAATTTAATTGCATTTATTTCTCAAAATCGCAAATTCCTTATTGCTGCAAAAAACCATCAAAAAATCATAAAATCTCGAAAACAAACAAAACCTTACATAATCAGTCAGTGATTGGGTTGAGAGACACCTGGTCTCTTACAGTGGTATCAGAGCACAGTTTTCCTGCCATCCTGTGCTTTTTTCAGTTGCTTTTTCAGTAAACAGAGTGCTTTTTGGATGCTTTTTCATAAGTAGAGA